>BMAU01018367.1:0-71513 GCA_019973935.1 Trichonephila clavipes | reverse complement strand
TGTGGAATCGCATCAAAGAATAGTAAATTGAAGCTTTGTCATCTTTAAGTTTCATTTTATTGTGTACTTTAATGTATATTTACTTTTTTCTTTCTAATATGTATAATTTAGATTTGATTAGTAGTATTGTATCAGTATTTTCTTTGTAAGAATTGTATTTGAATAATTGTTTGTATTAATTGTGGTTCGATATTTACTGGGTGAACATTCTGTTCACCGGTGGGGTGTGTGCCGAAATATTGACCACGCGAGGGCGCTGGTGTGCGCACATCTGTATTAAAATTGTTAAGATCGTTAGTGTGTGTGTGTGTGTTACTTGTATCGTAGAATGTAAGCCGCATCGCTGCAATTCGTATCTAATTAAACATTACTATACCTAAATTATCTCATGGAACTACTTATTGTGGACTGTCTAACTAATTCGCCCGGATACGCACTCCTTTCGTTTCGAAATAATTATGGACATTGCTTCGTTTATAATTCTCTACAAATATATTTATGCACAATTTTTCTACAAAGATTGCGACCCTTGAGAGGCCAAAATTTTTCGCGAACATGATTCAAAAGTGAAAAGGCACCAACATGAAAGTATTTTTAATGAAATATTCAATTAGTATGCATGACAATTTATGCCCTTTAGGCAAAATAATTTGATGTTTTTGATTAAAATCAAAATTTATATTACCTAATCAGCCGCCCACTCTAAGCACTCCATCTAAATCCGAAAACGGATTGAGACTTTACGAACCTAAAAATATAACTTAAGATACGTAGAATGATTAAATAATTGTTACTAATATTACACAAATTGTTCATAAAGTCATTCACACAAATGTTATAAGTACTGGAACTTCTTTCCTAAATTTTTTCACAAACACTGTTCTTCAGTTCTGAATTGTTCGCATCATTGTTTTCACTAATTTTTACAGTTTTGTTCGGATAATCACTGCCAGATAGAAACTCTGGACCATCCCACCACAGTTCTTGGTTCAGAAGTTTGTCAGGATCTACTCCACGAGAAATCAAATCTGCAGAATTCAGGTTGGATGGCACATGTCTCCATTGCCGTGCAGGGAACAAATCTTGAATCTTAACAATTCCATTCTGCGCAAATGTTTTAAGGTCCATCGGTTCGTTTTGTAAATATTGTTGTGAAAGCACCAAAGAGCGAAGAGGTGGTTGACCCGAAGAGTGGTGAGCGCCGGCTAGTTTCTCTTCTCTTGAGTGGCAGCAGGGGAAAAAGGAGACTCTGCTAGATGCGTTTGGAGGAAACAGACGGCTATGAGCGTGCGCGATAATATTTAACCTTTTTTTATGCATCCTTGTAAATACTTAATAAATGTTTTATTAAATTGAGAAACACTCGTGGCCACATCATTTGTTTCACTCTTAGTTTAGAGATTTTTAAATAAGTTGTGAGAATTAAACATTTTCTGGCGCCCCCGGGTGGGCTACGAGTGTTAGAAAAACATTTTTGAATATAAGAAAGTGTGTGGAGGTCTCCTAGGACCTCACTTTGAGAACGAGAATAAATAGGAGTCATGTAAGAACCAGTAGCCATTTTTATAAACAACTTTCTTTATTTGGTTATCTTATCCAAATAGAATCAAAGACTTATTAACAAATTTATTTAAATAATATTATGAGGTTTTAAAGATAATATCCTTTAAATTAACTTAATTAATGATCTCATTAATTAAACATTAAATAACGATCACGCAGAGATTACCACGATAAGAGATCCCAGAATTGTATTTAATAATGTTCTTATTCAACATTTAACTTTAATCTCATTCCTAAAACTTTAATGAGACTTTAAACACAAATCAATAGTTACCACTCGGAATCTCAATTCTTGAGATTAAATATCTCTGACAAGAAATCTTCAATTTAAATCCACGATAACTTTCTGCTTCAATCTCTATCTCCTACTGCTCTAACTTTACTATTTCGTTTGACTTAATACTTTATCTAATCTGCAAAACAAGGAATCCTGTCCGCTTTTTGGAGTTGATTGGAAATAGGTAGGGAATTAAATTTCCCTAAAAAGGTCGACTCAGAAGGTTAGTGATAAAGTTCCGTATAGATTCGTCACATCCCTCCAAAAAGAAAACGGGATTTATTCGAAGGACTCATACGTCCTGAAAATAAATTACGTAATTCCTATCTTTGTCTTATAGTCCCGACGATTTTAACTTCTAACTGTATATTATTGAAACTTCTTCCTTAATGAAAAAGGACAAAATTACGATTTATAATTAATTGCTAAACCTCATAATACTTCACAAGTTTAAATTAATCCCTGCACTCTATCCATTCGGCATCGGAGGCGTGGGAAAAACCACCCTAGTGGTGGTAAAAAACCAGTCCCATAGAGTTTACTTAGATTCTATACAAAAAAGAAATACAATCTTCTGTGGCACTGGAACAGCGAAGACTTCAGGGTCAGCTACCCTGAAAGATTAATTTCCATTTGAGAAGTAGGCAAAAGCAGACATGAATTTATACACTTGTTACATGAATGTCATATACAATAAATATCTGGTTCCTTTGCCTTCCCATTCGAAAAACTTTATGCGCTAGTTAGTGTTAATGGTTAATCCTATCTAACTTCGCCGCGCTCCAAGTCACCAGATGTGAAACAAAATATACATAGAAACACACACAGCATACAATAATAATCATTTCACAATAAACAAATAACACAAACAACCAAATGAATTGTCGCATCTTAGCGAAGTCATACATCGAAGTAAACAAATGCAAAATTTACAGATGTTTTCTCCAAAATACAAAAAAAAAAAAAAAAAGCCGTTTTTTTCTGGTATAGAAAAGAAACACACACAATGCAGTGTCCACTTTTGTCAGTCTACTTAATTTTAGAGTCCGCCCGTGACTTGCTTCAATTGCAAAAATTCTTCACTTGTTCGTACCGCGAAGATAAAGAAACAATACAACCTGGTTGTTTTTGTCTGTTAAATCTTATGTACTGGATCTCCATCCAACGCTTCCATACTGAGGCTTCTTTTGTTGTTGTGAGGGATGCCGTTGAATTCGATGTTACTCAGCTCCTCAGGAATTCCGTCGCTCTCCCTTACGCGACTGCGTAAATAGTATGGGCAAGGTCTCCTCGTAGTGGCTTGACCTGACCGGACTGGTTTCTCCACTTGTTTGTTGCGTCCTCTCGTTGTCGCTCTAGTCTGACGGGTCTGATTATCACGTCCATTATCTTCCATTCGGGAACTACCTGTAGTCGTAGCAGTCCTGCGATCAGGCAACCTTGATGGACCTGCAATGGACTCTACTCCTGGTGAAGAGGTATTATGGTTTTGAAACTTATAATTCCTGGACGAGACCGAGGAAGGGATCGACCTCTTGACTCCCTGCCTTTGCTCAGGAGCGCGTCTTTTCCGGTCCTGATGTTCAGACCCTTGCCGTGATCTCTTCCTACATATCTTGGATCGTTTTAAAGCTTGGTCCTTCGACGCAGTACTATTAATTTTACGTTTATTTTTGGGGATCTCCCGTGTGGCGTTACCCTGCCGTGATCTATACCCCTCACTTTCCTGACTAGAGGTTTTCCTATGCTCTTTAAACTGCCCTTGATTCGATCTATTCGACCCATGACTAACTTCTTGTTCGTCATACAGAGTTTCTACCGGACTATCCGAACTAATCGTGTCTGACTGACGAGGTCGGTACACTCGAACCTAATCAATATTAACAGTGATATTTCTTCCGTTTTTCCGAATAACTAAATTCTTTTTGTTGACTTCCAAAACTCTATAGGGACCTTCAAACTTAGGCATAAATTTTCCAACCTGTTTTCTACCCGCAGCACTTAAAAAATGTGTTTGAAGTAAAACTAAATCGTTCACTTTGATGTGAACATCCCTCCTTCTGAGATTGTAATATTTTTCCCAAGACTTATGCTTTTTTTGCATATTTCGTCTTGCCTCATCGAATAATCTTTCGATGTTCCTACCAACATATTTCGCATCCTCCGTAACATTTATGAGCTTGCTAAACGGAGTTATGATTTTCCTTCCCAAAAACAACTCAGCCGGAGTTTTATTTGTCGTCTCATTCATATTACTTCTTTCTAGCAAATACTATTCTTTCCAGCGTCTCCAAAGTTGTTTTAAAAGAAGAGTTCGGTAAGTCATTCTTTTCTTGTACGACTCCTTTGCCGTAGTGGCGTCGATCAGTTCGATGAAATGTGTAGGATATTTAGAGTCACCTTAACCTAACTCGAGGAAGTGGGCCGGTGTTAGTGGTTCCGGCTCTCCTGGATTATTCTCCACGTATGTCAGTGGTCGATGATTAAAGATGACTTCAACTTCTGAAAGTATCGTTGAAAGTTCTTCAAATGTTAGAAGTGCCCTGCCAAGTATTTTACGTAAAGGATCCTTTATAGTTTTAACAAGACGTTCGTAAAAATCCACCCCACCAAGGCGCACGTTCAACTATGAACTTCCAGTGAATACCTTTATCTGCGACAAAATTTTGAAATTCATTGTCTTTCAAAATGTTGGCAAAATATGCTAGCTCCCTTTCAGCTGCTTTAAATGTACGTGCATTATCGGAGTATATTACCTTGCAATTACCTCTACGAGCGAGGAATCTCCGTAAAGCAAAGAAAAAACACTTTGTGGACATGTCCGACACAAGTTCTAAGTGTACGGCACGAGTGACTGCACATGTAAACAAAGAAACATAAGACTTGCGAGTCCCAAGATTGTCCTTAACAAGTATTGCACCTGTAAAATCAATTCCTACAATTTGGAAAGGAGGAGATTGGGTGATTCTATCTCGGGGCAACTGACCACTTAACTGGTCAGCTGGTTTGGCACTGTATTTTTTACAAACGAGACAGATTCGAATCATTGTTTTCACTAACTGACGACCCTTAGGTATCCGATATTTTTTCCGAAGTTGAGTCAAAGTTGCAGATACGCCACGTATCCAATAGTACGAAATGAGAGAATCGGTCCAATAATACATATTAGCATCAAATTTGAGACAAGATGACACCTGTTTGGCCAACCTAGCTGACAATAAGGCTGCTGTCAGTTCAAGACGAGGAAGCGTCAATGATTTCAAAGGTGCCACACGACTTTTTGAGCAAATGAAACTAGTTTCGATTTCGTTATTACAAGTAACAAATAGCAAGTATAATATTGTTCCATAAGCTGATTTACTCGCGTCTGAAAAACAATGTATTTCATTCTTTGATATTTCTTGATCTATGTTACCTAAATAGAACCATGATATCTTTATCTCAGTCAAGCCCTCAGTTTCGCTACTCCACTGCTGCCACTTGTGTCGTAGCTTTGGGGGAAGTTCAGAGTTCCATTCTACTCCTAGAGTTCAAAGTTCCCGAAGTAGACATTTCAATTTGATAACGAATGGGCCAAGAATTCCAATGGGGTCGAAGATGCGACCAACCACACTCAGAATAAATCTTTTCGATTCTCCTCTACGTGACATAAACTTCAATAGATCCTTTGGATAGAAATAAATCAAATCATTTTCTAGATCCCAAGCAAGTCCTAAAACCTTAGTTGGAGGTCTAAGATCAATAGCACTAGTTTCAGAGGATTCCGTTTTGACACCTTCTTGCTGCCATAACAAATTAATTTGTTTCGAATTACTTCGCCATTTACGCAATAACATGTCTGCGTCACTGAATATTTGCAAGCACTCCCCAAGGTAGTACGTAGAGCGTCCGGAACATCATTCTGACCACAAATGAGGTCATCAGCATAAATGGAACTATTTAGGAAGTCAAATGTATGAGGATATTGCTCTCTGTACTTCTTAAAATGATGTTTTAAAGTTGCTGCGAGAAGGTATGGGCTAGGTCGAAATCCAAAAAGAACTCTCGTGAAATTCAAAATGTATGGCTCGTTATTCAAATTATCAGTCCAGAAGAAACGTGTAAAATTACGATCAAGGAAATCTAATTCAATTTGAAGAAAAGCCGATTTTACATCAGCTGTAAATGCTACAGGACTTTTTCGAACACATAAAAGCAGTTCTAAAATGTTGGGATGCAAATTTGGTCCCGTATATAAACTTTGGTTTAACAATGACTGTCCATTTTCGTGTGCTGAACCATCAAATACTATTCGAATACGACTTGTGGTTTTGTCGCTACGTATCACTGCATGATGGGGGAGGTAAAAATTCCCTGACTATCCTATAAAGAATCACAAGAAGTACGCTCAACAATACCTTCCCTAACATAGTCATCAATTACATCCTTATATTCGCAGAACAACTCGTGATCACATTTAAACCTACGAACCAACCCCTCAAAACGCTTACGTGCGACAGTTTTATTATTTTGTAAAGCCTCTCTCATACCTGGTTTCCATGGCAAATTTACACGATATCGACCATCTACGAAATAAACTGATTCATCAAACTCACTAAGTATCTCTTCATCCCCATTACCTAAAGTCACCGAACCCTTGTCAAGTATTCCTAAACTTTCTATCTCCCAAAATCTCCTTAGGTCAGTCGAAATCGATTCCTCTTCACTGTGAACCAAATGTACCAAAGTACAATCACTCCGCTCATCACACTTTCCCTGAAGAGACCATCAAAGCCTAGTCTCGACTGCGACCAATGATGAATCTAATCTTTTTATCCGATGTGTTAAAGACCAATAAAAATTGGAACCTATTAACAATGAAATTTCACAATTCTCAGAAGATTCATTACAATTGAATGTTAGCCTAAACCATTTCGACTCCATTTCTGCCCACGCATCTGGATTAGGTAGGCTAAGTGTTGCCTTTAAAATTTCCTCAATTTCCAATGCCTCAATCACAGTCTCTTCTCCGCTTAATACGTTCCTTAGCCTAACCTCGACCTTACTACAAGTTTGTTTCTTAGGAGTTTTACAACCGAACGAAAAAATATTTAGCCTTTCCGAACCCAATATTTTCAACCCCAACCTCCGAGACACATTTTTTTGATGAACGAATTCTCACTTCCATTATCAAAAAGGCAAAATATCTTATCTGATGAAGAAGACCTATAATTTCGGCCTTCACACATTGCAATAAAACTCCACCTCTGTTATGAAAAACAGAATTTGAAGACGTAGTTTTAACGTCAACATTCTTTTCCTCCAAATCCAAATGCGAATTTTGCTTAGATTTTTCTAACTTAAAACAAATAGCACGCGCATGTCGACCTTTACAATACGAACAAACCTCTTTCTTGCACTTTTTAACATAAAAACCAGTGTTGCAACAAATGAAACATCTCCCTTCTTGAATTAATTTAGCTCTTTTTTTTCTGAACGCATAAATTCTCACACAAATCAGACATATGAGTATTCTGGGAACAAAATAAGCAATTCGAAAATGCAACCGTCAGCAATTCGTTTGCAGAGGAAAACGATTTATGAGATGGGTGGAATCGAGAATTACCTTGAACCCTTCGATTTGACTGTGGATAGCTATGAGACGTTCTTTCGAAATACTTAGTATTGGAATAGGAATTATTATTTTTCAATTCTAGGTCATGCGGTTTTACTAAAAATTCTGTGCGTTCGCGACTTTCTACTTCGCTTCGCAAATATGCAATTAAATCAGTGATTTGTGATTGTGTTTCATTATGTTTTTTATTATATTCTAATGCTAAATCAGAGGGAATAGCTTTCATAATTATCGGAAACAAGAGACAACTATAGGAATCGACAATAAGTTCTTTACGTTCAAACCTATTTTCTAAAATTTTCATTGCTTTTGCATAATTTTCCGATGTTAGAGTTAAGGCTCGTATAGCCAATTCTGCATCAGATGTGACAACCGATTTCAAATAGGAAAATTTGTCCACATCATTTAAACTCGAATTTTCATATACTGCGGATTTAAATCTAGCCCAAAAACTGGGAAAACTACTGATATCCTTTCCCGAGAAAGATTCTAATGTGAGTTTAGGTAAACGCGGTTGATTTGTTAAAATAGAACTAACTGTACTATTTAAAGGAAGTGTTATGTTTTGTGGTTGATTTTCCACCGAATCTTGAATAGCAGTGTTCGAAACTGATTCTACATAACGTTCTGCACGGAATTTTCCAAGTTATAAATTTATCTCGATATTCTTCGCGAGTTACGATTTCTTCTTCTAGACTCTCAACATCTATTAAATTCTCAATTTCCTTATCGAGTGTACTCAGCTCTTCAAATTTAGAAATTAATTGCATATATATCTCATGTACTGTTGTTTTATCAGCTGTATTGCTTATTTCGGATTCTAATTTATTAATTTGTTTTGTCACGAGGGATCTCGAAACAGATCGAGTCTTTTTCGTTCTTTCTAATATAGCCTTATTTGCTGCATCCATTTTAAACCAAAACACTATAATTGCAAACAAATATACAAATGACAACACCAATTCCAAATGCAACTTAGTACAACTTTCAAACAAAATTCATCTTAACAATATGAATACAAATAAACAAAACTAAACCAGAGCAACCTTCCAAATACCGACAGTTACGAATAAACCAAAATCAGAAATGATGAGAAATAAGCTTAACTAGACAAATACCGAATTCAAAGTTAGACAAAACGAAAGTACTCACCCCCCACCACGCAGCGAATGACCTTCCCGGCCGATGCACCATGTAGCGAATTATGAACGAAGCAATGTCTATAATTATTTTGAAACGAAAGGAGTGTGTATCCGGGCGAATTAGACAGTCCACAATAAGTAGTTCCATGAGATAATTTAGGTATAGTAATGTTTAATTAGATACGAATTGCCGCGATGCGGCTTACATTCTACGATACAAGTTACACACACTAACGATCTTTACAATTTTAATACAGATGTGCGCACACCAGCGCCCTCGCGTGGTCAATATATCAGCACAGTATTATATGTTTTAAGTGTAAACCTGTTATAACCTATCAAACAATGGGGAATTTGATTAAGGAAAGGGTTACCACTGACTACCTTTTTAACCGCTCGGGTGTAGATTTTTGTTGTCCGTTCACCATAAAAAACAAAGGCGAACGCAAGAGAAGTTTGCATAAAATCTATGTTTGTGTATTTATCTGATTTGTGTTTAAAGATGTACACATCGAAGTAGTGTCTGATTTAACTTCCGATACATTGATTGCAACATTGAAAAGATTTATGGCTCGAAGAGGGAAATGTGCAAAAATTATTTTCTGAGAACGCCACGATTTTTGTAGGAGCTAATAGGGAAATTAAAAAACTTCATTAATTAGTTAGCAAACCAGATGATCAATTAGCTAGATACTCAGCGGCAGAAGGCCTTAAGTTGAAGTTTATACCCCCTAGATCACCCAACTTTGGTGGTCTATGGGAGGCTGCTAATAAATCTTTAAATACCCTCTAAAAAGGGTTATGAGGGGAATAAATTTGACTTATGAGGAATTTTTAACCGTGATAGTTCAGATCGAGGGTATGTTAATTTCTCGACCTCTGTGTCCTTTGCCTGCTGATGAGAATGATTTTGAATTTCTTACTCCAGCTCACTTCTTGATTAATAGATCCTTGAATTCTGTTATTGAGCCCAATTTGATAAATATAAAGGAAAATTACCTTAAGAGAAATGAGAAAAAATTTACTAGAACAGTGCAATTAATATGGAAATTTTGGCATAGCAATTATCTTAACCAAATGCAACAAAGGTACAAATGGATGTTCGAAAAAAAAGTAATGTATAAGTTGGAGATTTAGTGCTCTTAATTGAAGAAAATTCGCCACCATACAAGTGGTTATTAGGAAGAATTATTCAGGTTTATTTAGGCGACGATACCAAATTCGTGTAGTTAAGTTGAAACACAATTTAGTACTTGTAAAAGAGCCGTATCTAAAATTTGTGTTTTGCCAATACCAAGTGATTAAGTACTACTGATAAAATTTATATTTGTTTGCGTTTTAATTAATTCTAGTGAATTTTTTTATTTGTTGAATTGTATTGTGAATTATATTTGTTGTTAGTGCATTTCTTAGTGTCTTTTGTGCGATTTGTGTGGTGAATAATTTAAATTCATTTTATGTAAATAACTAATACAGTGATTGCATGGTGTAACCAGTGCAATGTGGGGCGGTATGTCAGTTCACGGTATGCGAAACGCCATCTGTGTAATTAAGAGAATTAGGTGTGTATTGTTGTGTCTTCAAATAAGAATATATGAACTGTGTTTGCGCAAGCCCAATTGCGCATGCCCAGTAATTCTGATGTGAATGTAAAAAGTGTTGTGAGTAAAAAATAGATACCAGTCCACTAGAAACTGTGTCGTGATTGTGTCATGAAAATAATGAAGGAGTAATTAAGCTATCGACTAAAAAAGAACCATTGGTTATTGTGCGAGAGACTCTGGAGTCAACTACTTAAGTGTTGATGTTGACCCAAAACTGGGAATATTAAACATCACTCCAAATCCTGACAGTCTTAACGAAAAACATTTAGCGTGAGCCATTCAAAAGCATTCTGATTTATGGCTAATGGCTGCTTGCCTTTTATACTCTAGTAGGATCAAGTGAAACAATTCCAATTGGTTGACGCACATTGAAACTCATGTAGCGTAAGTTTTAAAAAAGATGCCTTCCAACGTTGGCATAGTGTGTGTCTGGAAAGAAAGGGGACTGAGTCGACTCTTAGGTCAACTCGATCCCCCTTCGGTATTTTTTCTCCACTCTACTAGATGGTCCGTTTGTTTTTGCATTCAGTCTGCAGCTTGTTAAAGGGCTGCAGGTATCGCGCAAATCGGTAGGATTTCACCATGGTGCACTCGGAAATGTCATAGTACTAGTGCACCTCATCGTGCAGGGGGTCAGGCAGACTGCGGTCATTCACATCCCAGAAATGGGGCAGCATTTCCAGGTTGATTGTAAAAAGTCCCAGCTTTTCAAAAAATTTTCCGCTGGTCCGCTCCTTTGACGAGGATGATGCCTTGGTTTCCTTGGGCCAGGTTACAAAATTTGACCCTGACGCAAAAGAACAGGTATTCCAGTGGCACGGATCCATGCAGGTTGCTTTTCAGGCTGAGGCGTCGTTCATTGATGTACGTGTTGGCTCGGCTATTTTTGGAGGTCGTGATGAGGTTGGAATGGTCCACCGTGTTGAAAATCACTTCCTGGTCTTTGCCATCCTCCGCAATACTGGCAATGAACAGTTCGATAAATACACATTAGCCACCATGGTGAAACAGTGCTCGCCTTTTATATACTGCTGGATCACGTTAATCGATTCCTATTGGCGGATGCTTTCCAACCTTGAATCAGTGTCACCAGACATCTATTGTCTTATTGATACTTTGCAACCTTGAAAGAATTTTTTAGCACGAGCCCACTTAACTTTTATATGTGCCACAATACAGGTGAATCCAATCTTGGTGCATTACTTTCACTCAGCCCATCCATCCAGTACAAGTCTTAAAAATGTGCACTCCAATCTTGGTACAATATTTGACCCGAAAAAAGGGGGACTGTGTCGACTCTTGTGTCGATTCGATCCCCCCTTTTCCCGTGCAATTTTTACCGTGTCAATACCATAACTTTGTGGCTCCATTCCACGTGCAGCTTGTTAAACTGCTACAGGTATTTGGAAAATTAGTAGGATTTCATTGTGGTGCAGTACGAAACGTCCTCTTCGTGCACACCCTCATGCACGGAATTGGGAAAGGTTCCATTGGAAAAGTCTTTGAATATGGGCAGCTTCTCCATGGTCATGGCAAATAGTCTGAGCTCTTGAAATATTTTTTGTTGATCCGTTCCCTTGACCACCATCAGGCCGCTGTTGCCCCGGGCCAGCTGACTAAACTTGCCCCACACAAAAGGGCAGGTATTCCGCTGGCACACTCTTGGGTAACGGGTGGAGTACCAGACGAAGCCGGGCATTCTCGTGGCAGTTGGATCACAAATCTTTGGGTGTGGAAGTCAGCCCGGCTTGATTCAAGGTAATGCAAATCACTTCGGGATCGCTGTCATCCATGGGAATCATGGCAATTGACAGTTCGATGGGCACTGGCACGATGGCATGAGCAAAATAGGCTGTTTGATTCGAGAGAGACATGTCTGAGAGAGAATGATTATACACGGAGAAAAAAGATTTACTCAAAAATGAGTACGTATATATACTCAATTTGAAATGACTATGATTTCATCAGATTTGACCGCATGCCTTGATTGAATTTGATTCCTTACATATACTCAAAATCCCCAAAAATGCTAATTAATGCTTTCGGAAAAATTAAAAAAGATATTCAGGATTGCAGAAACTCTTTTAATATATCGACAACATATTTTGATAATTGGGGCTTAACAACAAATTTAATTCTCATAAATCTTCCGAACTATTTTTTGTATCTACCACGCTACCTGCGGAAGAACACATGAGTACAAGATTGTTTTGATTTTTGAGTTAAATTTTCTCATTTTTATTTCTTAAGTAACTGCCTTTGAACGAAAAATTTAATGGGATAAATATTCACCTTATTTTGGCGGATTAGTGTTATAAATGTAATATAATTTACTTGATTCATAATAAGTCATTTTGTTTAAATTTTTCAGGCAAATAATTGTGTTACTTTGGAATAATTTTAAGGTGACCAGATTTTTAAAATGAGAAATGGAGAACGAAAAATTTAAGAAAAAGTTACAACGTAAATATATAAAACATTTTATTAATTCAAACAGAAATGCATTTTTTCGTTTCTCAATATATTTTATAATTTATCGGAAATTTCGGAGCAAAAATTACCTTTCATCTTTACTATAAGTACTGTAGCTAAAAAATATCAACATTCAATCTTGATTTCTGACTTGTCCATAAATTACGAACTGAAAAGACTCAACTGGTGCATTAGTTCCAGGGCAGCACAATGTAAATTAAAAAAGAATAACTAAATTTTCTTATGGGATACGTTTATTTTTGAAATGATTAAGTATTTCAACCCATCTTATCAATTTCAGCATGTTGATTTTCCAATTGTTTCAATTTTATTATAATTTAAATATACATTCAGTCTGCAAACTGACCATTGTCAATGATTTTAATATCAGGCATTTCTTTTGATAAAAAAAATCAACACAGTTTTCTATACTTGCCCAATTTACTTGCGATAAAGTCAAAAAACACCATTGAAAACTGTTATTTCCTGTGATATTTGTTTCAGACTATTCCTCGACATATTCGAAACATGTTTGGTTCATCTCTGAATACAGAGATTAACAGATCTGTTTTAAAATATTGAAAAAAGGAGGACACTTTTCGAGGAAGGACAGAATCTATAAAAGGAGAATGGTTGATCATCTTAATAATTTTAGCTTTACTTTCATATTGAACTCTAAAATGCTTTGCAAGGTTTGAAAAAGGCAGGTATACAAAATTAATTTTCGTTTTCAATAAGTAATCTTTTTAGACTCTTTTATAAGTTTCACCTGTATGTAACGGAATCTTTTAACTATATTTTTACCAACTCTAAAAGGTCTGATACATTCGAAATTTTGCACACTTTTCAAGGACTGATGACAATACAATAATTTTGTTCCATTGTCCTGATAAGGATCATGACGATTAACAATTAACCATTTTCAGATTTGGTGATTAAAAGATTAAGATACAACTCTAAAGCGAAAACACTCATGTCAGTAATTTCTTATCATAATATAAACAATTGTCCACTTTCTTTTAAAATGAAAATAAATAAATGATAGTGTAGAAAATTTAAAAAGCATGCCTTTATTGTAGATCGAACTAAAAAATGAAAAATAAATTATACTTTAAAAAAACCAAAAAAAACACGCTTTTATAGTTAAACTAAAAAGTAAAAAATAATTCATAATGTAAGAATAGAATGATTAACGAGAAAATATATATTAATGTCATTGTGGTAAAAGCGTGGGGTGCTTTTCTTCTACATTTTTACACTAACTCGGCATTTCAGAATAGAACTAGTAAGAAATTATAACAATTGATATTAAGCACCCCACATTTTTATCACAATGACATTGTCTCGCTAATCATTTTATTCTTAAATTAAGAATTATATTTTCCTTTTTAGTTCAATTAACTATAAAAGTGTTTTTTATTTTTTTAAACTATAATTTTTAGGAGTCTAATTTCTTGTAAGTTTTAAAGAACCTTTTTAGCTTATTAGTAAATTTATGGAAAATGTGTTTCAGGTTCTCATAAAAAAATTATTTAAAGACCTTCAACAATTTCAATATACTTTATAATTCCTTTCACTCTCATTTTCGAATATTGAAAGAATCAAAATTTACTGAACAGAAATTACAGAATGAGCAAAATTAGTAAAATTGAATGTAATCTATATTTCAAGAATGCTTTTTATTTTTAGACATAACATATAAATATTAAATGTTCTTGATTACTAATATTTAACGACTATTTTGTTTTATTTATAATTGATCGCGCGACATTGTTTAAATTGGATTTATCAGTACTTACATATTATCACAACCTTTTGGCGACATTATATGAAATGAAGCATATGATTGGCAATTCAGCGCATATGACACATGCCAAATTGGTATTGCCAACAATTATTGCCATGTATGTAAGTACTAATTTATCTTATAACCCTGCATCACTCATGCGAAAAAAATGGCCTAAAGTTCTTGCGCAGGGTATCTCACACCCCCAAGGATGTTTACGTTGTGATTATACCATAAAATTTGTATAAAAAAGAAAGAAAAGTAGGAAATACATTATGTTTATTATTTTTTTCACTCTTAAATTTAGTTTTTCTATTCTTTTTATAAGGGCATTCAGCACATTGTTTATACACTCCTTTAATCTAGTCGTGAGTGATTGCGATGTTTTCACGGGATCTTAATTTTTTAAAAAATCTTTTTTTTATTAAGATTAAACATATAGGAGTAAACTTTGTTTTTTAAATTTAAAAAAAATTTGGAATTTCTTTTTTATTTTCTCTTATTGTTCCAGCAATATTTTTTTTCTTCAAAAGCTCATCTAAAAGTGGATAAGATGTGTATCAGTTGTCTCCTTTAAAATTACGTTTTTCCCAAATGTTTTTGTTTCTCTCTATATAAAGCATTTATTTTCAACAGTGTCTCTCTCTTCTAAATTAGAATCGATTTCAGTAGAGGAATCATACTTGCTGTTATACATTTCATCATTTGATTCTTCCTCATAACCGTGAAGAGAATCTTTTTCATCTGAAAATCTTCCCTTTTCTAAGTCCCGTGATCATGCCTGTGTGATCTAAAAGTTATGGAATTTGGAATGATTATAAACCATAAATTTTTTTTAGGATGTTTTATTAGAGCAAGGATTTTACGTGCATTTTGAAATGGACTTAGGCTTAACAGAGAAAGTCAACCGGTCCTAAAGGAAGGTAGAGAAAATTTAGGTACTTGCATATTATTGCAAGAATGCCAACGTTCAAAATACTATATCAAGTTAGAGACCCTGATCTTCCACGTGTTGTACATGATTAATTGAATCAACCACGTATTTAATTTCATATAATCTGGACAATAAAGTTGCGATAATATGTAAGTACCAAAAATTAATACAGCTTTGGTACAAAAATTCTTGTATGAAAGCATGTTACATACAAGTAAAAAATATAAGAAATCTGAGTAAAAAAGACCTGTGTACCTAGGGCCACCCCATTTTATTTGAATAATACCTAGTTCTAAGTTTTATTACTCAGTTGGGTGAGTGGTAACACCAATTCCTACTTTGGCATTTATTTTGAAATTTTGCAAGAGAATGCTGTGGTTAGTTATAAATGTAAAACATGTTTACATAGTCCGAAGTAAAGTTCTGTAGCTCATCTCTTTTTATTTTTGTACAAAATAAGTCAAAAAATTTTCTTTGAATTCGCTCTCTCTCTTGTAGATAGTTTTGTTTGTAACATTAAATACTAAATAAGATTTTAAATAAACCCTCTCTCCATGTGGATTTTCTGCAGAAGAAATTTTGTATAAAATTACCTAGTCTTGTACCTGGGGCCACATAGTTGCCTTGTACCTAGGTACAATTGCAATTAATATTTTTTATGTTATTATTTTATTGAATAAGTTTTCATGATAAAAAGAGGAAAATGGTCTTAATTATCGGAACCATTTTGATTTAGTCAAGTTTTTTATTATTATTGGATGTTATTAAAATGAGAGTAGAGTATATTTTGTTCTGAAACTTTCAACATGCTTGATTTATAAAAAAATATCTTAGCTACCATTATTGTTTTTTTCAGGATTATTTTGTTTATACAAACAAAAGAATTCATTTAATTAACAAAAAAACCCCAATTTTTTATAGTTATAAAAATAATATACTTCTAAATCAGATTTTTACGATATTGCAATTAAATTTTTAATTTATCAATTTTTCTCTTAATGAGTATTATAAATTCCTAACTTTTTTAGATACCTAGAAATCCTGACTGAATAAAATGGTCAAAAACTAATGCAGATAATATAAGAATTATCAGATATTGAAGATTCTCACATTCCACTGATGATGCAAATTCTACAGTAACTGATGTAAGGGATAGTATTGTAAAGGGGGACTTTTGTTTAACAAAAATATAAGGCAAAAAAACTAAACATTTTTATATAGCAGAAGTAATAGATGTTAAAAAAGAACATAAGAGTCTTAAATTTCTGAAGAATATTGCACGTTCAAATAAGTTTCTTTATGATAAAGAAGAAACTTATAAAACTGGCAACAGAAATATTGTGTTCAAACTATCTAAACCATAATCTTTTGATGCTTCTGAACGACAATGTATGCAGCTCACTTTTGGAACCAGTTTTTAAAATTAAATGTTGGTTCAAAATACGTGCAATTCATTAATAATTTTGCACATTGCAATTTAAATGGTTACATGATAAATCAATGTATTAGCTGATATATTTCATTTTATTAAGTTCATGTGTGTATGTTTGTTTTCTATTGATTACAGAGTGAAACCTGACTTTCAGGAAAAGGCCCTACGTACAATGATATTGTACCTAGGGCCATTTGTGATTTTTTTTAGAACCTTTTATTTCACAGAATTTAATATTTTAAGTACTTATATTTACAATTGGATGATAGTTAGTATAATGATGAGTGCATATTAGTTTCACATTTTTAAACAGGCCAGGGGCTCTGTTTTTGTGCATTGAAAAAATATGACCCTAGGTACACAGGTTTCCACTACTTATATATTATTGCAACCTATTGGCAACGTTATATGAAACGAAGCACCTGGTTGCCAATTCAGCATGCACAACACAGGAATTTGGAGGGTACATATGAAATATCGCATCAATTGCCAACTCTATTAATAACTCACCAAGTTGTCAACCCCGATGAAACACTGAAAATTGGCAACTAGGTGCTTCATTTCATATAATGTCGCCAATAAGACGTAAGTACCAATTGGAGTTGTCAATTCAGCGAATTTTTAATAGAGTTGGCGATTGTTTTGATAATACGTAAGTACTGAAATCTGTTCAGTCTGGCGTACATGAAACACCATAGTTTTTAAAAAAATGCTTTTATAGTTAATCGTACTAAAAAGTAAAAAATAAATCTTAATATAAGAATGGGTTCAGTCCTAGGAGAGCCCACACCCTTGGAGCAAATTATTTTGGTTGACGATAATTACACCATCTTGGCAACTCTACTTTGATACATTATGTATGGTAAACCTAACTATTTTTGGAATTTTTGTATTTTGTCAGCGGGCATATCGAATTGCGTCATTTTGTTGTTGGGCCCCGGGCTGGAAGTATGGCACGTGTGTGAGTGGATATGCCTTTGAATTTTGTACTTTGTTGAATGCGAAATGTAAGAAAAATTGATTGAATGGTGTATGAAGGAAGGATTGATTGCTTTGAATTATGAATGTTCTAAATGTAATGAGCGAATGGGATTATACGAACGAAAGAGTGCTGTTTTGGATGGATTTGAACGGAGATTTTGAATGGGTATGTTCAACCATTACCTCGCAGAATATTTATGGCCGCGCTCCCACGATTATTCTCTTAACGATGAGGCCTTCAAGGCTTTTTGTTAAAATCCGCTGTCATGCTGTACCCTCCACTCTGAAAAGATTAGGACTAAGAAAGTAAGTGCTGTTTTTTTTCATCTTAAATACGTTTGATTAATTTTTGTATTGTTTACATATATTTTCATTACGATCCACCTTGTCCCGCTATATTCACTTGCCGCCATCTCATTCTGGTTTGGCGCTTTTTCGGTTTGTCGCTAAGGGTGTGGGCTCTCCTAGGACTGAACCTAAGAACAAAAACGATTAATGAGAAAATTAATGTCATTGTGGTAAAAGGGTGGGGGACCCTTATACTACATTTTTACACTAACTTTGTATTACAGAATAGAACTATTAAGAAATTATAACAATTGATATCAAGCACCCCACGCTTTTAAATGCAGTTATTATTTTTCCATTTTCCCCTCATTCCAATTTCCATAGTTTTTCCTGGCATTTCTAAATTCCTTGTAATCTGTTTATTTTAAATCTTGGCACCCATATTTTCTAATTGGTTTTCTACAAAAAAGTACTTACATTTTTGCTTCATTATGTAATTCCTCTTTTGTCAGGAATAAGCCATTCTTTTAAACTATTTTCATGTTGAGTTCTTATTGCGAGACCATCATCTTAGATTGAAAACTATTCGATACCAAAATCTTATTTTCAGCAATTTCAAAACCATGCCTAAAAGGTATTTGGTGTGTAGTGTACTGATATATATATTGCTCCAATGTGTGGTATTTTTGAACAGTACTTTTAAACATGTGAACTTCAAAAAAATACATGCCTTCATGTGTAATATTTAGAAAATCATACTTTTTAAACATGTTATCGTGTTTCTAGATGATGAATGCTTTATTCTTAATTTGCGCATTAATTTCATTTCTACTAGTAAGCAAATAATTCAATATATATTACATTAAAACAATGGAGTTGACTATAGTATCGGTTGTATAGTGTTTATAAAAAATAACTTATAGATGAAGGTATGTTGTTTCAAAAATCTCACTTATATTCTTGTTTATTTTTTGAATGTATGATATGTATGTGTCCAATTTCCAGAATAAATATTTCAAAAATATGATTTTGGTTTTATTTTTCTTGTTTACAGTGAATCATTGAGAAAAAAAAGAGGCATTGAAAATAAAATGCTCTATATTGGATTATGGTTCTACTGTTTTAGTTGTTTTTACATTCTTCTAAGGACTGAAATTTTTAAGTATTTTAATTTTTGATTAAAAAAACATTAACTTAAAAACTATAATATTTGTTTTCTTTGGTGAGATAGGAGAGTATAAAATCAGTTGATACGAATAAAAAACTAGCTTAATTTGAAATATATTGCATTGGATTTTTCTATATTTCCATCTAGATGAATGTGTTTCTATTTAAACAAAACAATTCATAAAAAAGTACCTACACACCTGGGCCTATTGAGTGTTATTTTAGTCAAAAGGCTTTTTCTTCATTACATAATATGTAAAGAACTATTTCTTTCTTACTTTGTTTTGAAATTTTTACTATATAAAATCTGTTATTCATCCTAATGTTTCCAAGATATATCTAATAACTTATTATTGAAAGACAGAATTTAAATAAACGTTAATTTTCTGCTTGTATAGGATTTTAAAAAGAAACAATATAATTCTTTTAGAAACATAAATATAACTTGTAATAAACCAAATTGCTTCTGGAACTAGTTCAAATGCTTACAAATTTGTTTAACTATTTCATCGAATCTATTTTTGTTATTTTCAAAGATTTAAATCTGATGCATAAGTTCGAAGACAAAGTTTTTGATCAAATAATAGTTGTATTTTTTTTCTTAAAGTAAAATTTTTGTTGTATTGGCAACAGCATATAAAATTAAGTACATGGTTGCTAATTCAACGCGTACGAGACATGGCGAATTAACTTGAACGTTGGAATTTTTCGATGATACTAAAGTATCTTTTTGTAACACAACAAATGCAAAAGGAATTTAGATTTTCGAAGTTAAGTAGTAAAAACTTCATATATAAAATGTAAATTAAATAATATATAAGATGGAAAAAAATGAAATTTACCAACTTAAGGATCGCATATTTAGATCCCTTTAAATTTGATTTGATGTATATTTTTATGTTAAAAATTCGTATTGGATACAACAGTATCGAAAATAAATAACATACAAACTCATATTTGACCCATAAATACTCATAAATAAGTGCATTACACACTCATCTAGCTGTTATATTCTCAAATTTGATCCAGTAACAGGTTTAAAAATGAGTATGTGATGCTTACATTTTTGAGTACGTAGTCGTTGCCAAAGATGAAAATGGGCTTTTCTCAAATTTGAGTATGTTTGCATCGGAGCTATTTTGAGTATGTGACGTATTCAAAAGAGTATTTTGTACTCCGTTCTGAATACCGGTTTTTCGCAGTGTAATTGCTGGCTTCTCACCTTATATATGCTCGAAGAGTGTGACTTCAGATGGCATCCCATTGGCCAAAGCCTTTTCATCCGTGCGCTGCACGTTTTTTTCCAAAGCCCGTTTCCAAGGATAGAAACCCACCATACGCCAAGGGAAGTTGTCGTCTCGATGCATTTCCCAATCGTCCAACCATTCCAACCATTTCACGTACACGTCTGCGTCTCGCGTGCAGTCTGTAAAATCCAAAGTATACGCATCCGTATTTTGAGGCTGATATGCATCCGAAACTCGATGAGACGGGGGACGACCCAAATGAAAGAACCTCAACTCGACCCCTTTGTCCCACGTCACATCCAAATGAATCGTAAACGCAATCACCGTTTTTCCAAACGATCGAGGAACATGCAGGCCAAAGTTGGGTTCAAAAATGATGGTTTAAGAATAGTCTTGCTCGTAATACGTGACTCGATCTGACCACCGACCCAGATTTCCAAACACAATAGTAGTGCAATGTCGACACTGGTCCAGCAGCTTTTGTACTGTAACCATTTTTTACATACTCTTGTGTTGTTCTCCAAGCTTGGTATTTTTTGGACAAAAAAATGAGACTGGTTTTAAATAAAAATAAAATTTATTTACAAAAGATATTTTCAATATTTACAAAAAATTATTTACAATATATACAAAAATTATTTACATGCAAGAAAAAACAAACGTGTACAGACAGATCCAACGGTTTAATCACTTTAAACCTAGTGGCTCTTCTCACTTTCTTTTTCAATCGGAGCATGGTCAAGTCCTTAGGTGTTTCTTGTTGCTCCCTCGACAATCCTGTTTCGAAATGATCGAAGAACGAGAAGAGATCGTTACTCTCATCAAACAGGGAAGGCACCGTGTCAAACACCTGGGGTTCTAGGGGTCTCTGGGGCCGGGGGTGCTTGAATCACTTGTTGTGAGTAGTCTCCAAATACGAACGACATGATCTGATCCATTGAAGAGTCGTCCGTGTAAGGGTTGGCTCCAAAGTCTCGACCCCAGAGGGATCTAATAATTGCACAGGTGGATCTGGTAAAAGGACAGATGGTTGAGTGACTGGTGGATCTGGTAAAAGGATTTGCACAGGTGGCTGTGGTGTTTGGAAACCTGAGTCTTTTGAAGGAAGGCCCAGGCTGTTCTTCCAACGGTCGCTTGTTCGTCTCTGTAGGTACATGAGCCGTGTAGTAGGAGGTAGATTGTAGGCCTTTTGATCGTATCATTCTCAGTGAGATGGGGGGGAATGGTTTCGGTGATTATGTCCTAACCAAACATAGTTTTTTGAATCGTCAACAAGATGTAACGGGTTCCAACCGGGATCGGATACGCCGTGTGGAGCTCCAACACCATTCGATGATAGAACATTTGGTCTAACGGCTCAAGGCGCCTCTTAAACAAACTGGAATTGGCTCGACACCTGAGACTGGAGGATGGAAATTCATAGATCAGCATGGGCACGTTGGTTGTTTGAATCAGGTGAACCTCTCCAAGTTTTACCGTTCGAAATTCAAAGGTAAAGTCTTCTTTTTCACAAAAAACATGTTATTATAAATATACACCATCCTCTTGTCGATGTTTTCAGTTGTCGATCGGGATTTTTCAAAATTCCCTTAGAGATTTTTTCCCACAACACATCGTCGGGCCTAAATTCATTCACGTGTTTCGCCTCCATTATGGTACGCTTGAAATTATCCACCAGCGTCTTCCATTTTTTATAATCATTTGAAATTTCGGCCCTCAAACTATAATGGCTCCTATCTCCTTCGGAAGATGTTTGGGACCCTAAGTTTCCCATTTAATATTGTTTGTCTTGATGTGTACTATCATCCCTTAAAGTTTTGCCCAAGAGTTTAGATAAACCCTGTATACAGACCTCAATCGAATAGAACGGAAAGAGTGAATCGGGATCCTTTGCAAATGATTGCAAGTTTTATAAATGATAATCACGAGACTTGGGACCAATTCTTAAGAGAGTTCACGTACGCCTTGCGAACGGCAGTTCATGGGACCACAGGCAAGACCTCATCAGAGTTATTTTTGGGTAGAAAACTTACTACCTCGTTTCAAAAATTGGTGCTGGTGTCCGATGGAGCAGAATTTACGGTGGTGGGCAATATTGAAAAGTTATTTGAGGAGGCTAGACAAAATACTTAAGTTAAACACGAAAAATGGGCGAAGTATTACAGTAAAAGAAGGCGAGATGTTAATATTAAGGTAAATTATTGGGTGCTGTTAGAAAAGCATCCGAAAAACTCGACAACGAAAAAAGTGGTCAAGAAATTCAAACCAAAGTTTGAGGCTACATACAGAGTCTTGAGAGTACAGAATAATAATTTGGTCATTTGTAAGGCAGGAAAAAGGACAACGGTTAATATAGATCAAGTGCGAATTCCCCATCAGAGAAAAAGTGATGAGAAGGTGATAGTGGCTAGAAGTTCAGATAGCACTGGATTAGATTATCAATCAAGTTGTTTCCAGGAGGATAGACATAGAATAGATCAGTTACAAAGTTTTAGGATTAGTGAGTCTGGTGGACAACGAGGTGAGCAAGAGAAATAGACAAGTCTTTCTGAGAATCAGGGTGGTAAGCGTAAGTCGGAACTAAATAACCGCAAAAGAAGCATATGTTCAAAGGAATAATTTATAGAACTGTATAATAAAATAAAAACAAATCTAGGCATGAGGTGACGGGATGCTAGAAGAGAAACCCTTCACCACGGTTCGAGGGATGGCAAAGGAAAAATAACAGAGAGGTCCAGAAAGACAATTAAATAAGAGAGGTTACCTTCATCATCTAATTCAAACTGTCCTTTGAACAAGAAAATCTAACCATCCGAAGCGTCACTTCAGCAAAGGGAAACGGGCCCGTACCACCTACGTGAAAGAAATAAAGTTACCAAAGAAGCTGGTTCCAGATCATCAAGAAGAAAGATGCAAGCCCAAGGAGGACCAGTCCGGTTCAGAGAAGAATGATGTAAGAGACCTGTACAACCAGAGTTGACACTACAGGCAGCAGTCCAAACACCAGGGTCACCAAAAGCCGCAGCAGGAGCCGAGGAAAGAACGATGCAGCAGTCAAAGTCCAAGACAAAGTCGAAACTCCCGACAGCAAGATCACCCGGGGACGAACGGAACGCCAGCGAGTAAAAGAACCGCATCGGTTGAAGCTCTCATTGGAGATGTCAATGACAGGAGAAAGAATTAGCCAGGTTGCATTGTTTCATTACTTTTTTACTTGCAGGAAGTTAGGTGAATTTTTGCAAGAAGCAAGTCTGGTTTTGTTAAAGTTATTATTGTATAAAAGTTTGACACTATGTTGTGGTGCATTTTAATGGGTGGTTGAAAAATGAACCTTTGTAAGTGTAAATTTATTCCAAAGTGTGGAAAGCAATTGTATGATTACACTTGTTTACTACTGATTAAAACTTCGCTGGGATGCGAGAATTACTTGTATTGTTTGTTTAAGATAAATGTTGTAAATTGTTTGTAATTGTATTTATTTATGTATTGATAGATATTAGTAGATATCTGGTTTTGGGAACGCGGCGTAGATAGGGAATTAACCATAACACACTGACAACACTGCTCGATTGGAAGGGAGTTCTTTTTAGAAAAACTAGATGGTGTGTTAAAATAACTGTCAATTGAAATATGTGTACAAAGCTAATGTGATATGTATAGATAATGTGTTAAAAATATTTTTCTACGTCCATTGATCCAGTTCTCATTTCAGGGTAGCTGACCCTAATATTTAGAAAAGTATTGCATGGCAAATTTTTATTGTAGCTCTGCCTAATGTTGTGAAAAAAGTAAGCCTGCGACAGAAGAAAATGCATTATGTTAAAATATTTAAGGATCGGGTTGTCTACGGTCAGGTTTTTGGTCCTTCCGATAGGGAAGGTTTTCCTCGGTCCTTGTCCAAATGGGGTACACCTTTATGAATTTTGTAAAGGAAAAAGGTCAGAGTGATATAAAGTTTGATAATTGTAGCTTAGGAGTAATTATTTTAGTATAGTAGTTAATGCTAATTTCGAGTTATAAATTTTTGTGAAAATTAAGTGCAATTTTTTAACGCTTATTTCTATCGCGTCATTAAGACCTTCAAATGAAACACGTTTTCTTCTTGGAGGGTTTGTGACGGGGCTTTTACCGCGTTTGCACACTAATCATCTTGGGGAATCTTTGGAGCCAGAATTGAATTATTTCATATCCAATCCTCTCAAGAAGAAATCGCGATATGCAGATTGGCTCGTAGATGTATAGTGAGGATTTTGTAATTGTAAAAGAAGAAGGAGAAAGGAAGCTGAGATGGTGAACGTCGTGAGCTGTTGTTAAGATATTAAAAATAGAAGTGTAATTATAGAACGGGCTTTTTAGCGTGTTAAGAATAGTCGTTACCCCCTATACCTACCATGTTAAATTGAGCCATTTTAGGAACTTGTTTCTCAGAAACTGTTAAATATAAAATCTTCAAATTTTGTCTGTATATTAATTATGCCTTTTTATTCAAATGATGGTAAAATGTTTCAAATATATTGCTTACTTTTTTCAGAAAAATTATCGTACAAGTACAGCTTTGAAATTTGTGAACATTGTCATTTTTTTTTTACGACAACTGCTTTTCAGCAAAATATTTTGGGAAAATCTCCAAAAAAGTAGCTCCATTATATATAGTTACATATTATTTATGTGCAGTAAAAATTGCAAGTTCTTTCATTCTGTATTTTCTGTGAAAAAGGTACACGCAGTTTGAAAAAAAATCATTTTGAAAAAATTGCATTTTTAGTGTAAAAAGGCACTTCATCACAAAAGTAATGAAATACAACTTGTATTTGCCCTACTTTATTAAAAATTAGTATATTCTTAATTTTTTAAGCATAAAATAGGAAACAAAAAAAGTCTTAAAATGTTCAGAAAATACATATATAGTATTTTTCAAATTTGTTCAACGAGATTTTTTGAAGCATTTTGCATCAATTTTCACAAATTATGTAACAATCTATGAAGAATTTTTAACTTCGATGCATTACAAATATCAAATTTGACCTTATGATATCATAAATATAATGTAAACATATAGCAATATGTAAAAGTAATGATTTGGAAATATGTGATTTTACGACATTGCGAAATGTTTTATTATGGATTTGTATGTTCACATGCAAACACAATTTTGAAAAGTTTCAAAATTCAAAATTATCTCTAAATGTGACAGTGAACCAATAGTAGGAATTGAAAAAAAGAGCATGATTCGGCTGCATTGTAGTAACAATGTACACCCGGTTTGGCTGAAAAACAGGTTTTCGACGTCAACTTTTGTCTTTGTTTTATAGGTTACATTGTTACAACTATAGAGACGAATCTAAGTTGGCGTCGAAAACCGATAATTAATTTATATTAATTTAATTTAATTAATTAATATTTGAATAACTGTACTAACATCAAATGTAATCCAATACAAGTTAAAAAAATTACTTGGACTTTTTTGGATGAATAGAAAGTATTTTATTAACGATTGAAAAATTGAACACGATAAATATAAAAATCTTTATATATAATTCTTCTGTGCGTTTTTATGTGACTGAACTCCTCTTAAACGGTTGGACCGATTTTGATGACATTTTTTGTGGGGGTTTAAGTGGATTCGAAAATGGTTCAGATTCACAATTCGGTCCGACATCCCAATTAGTTAAAAAGATATTAATTAAAAACCTTTAAACGCATAATTGTTTTACCCATGTGTGTGTGTGTGTGCTGGTTATTCTGCTAATGCGCGACAAGAAGAAAAAGAAATAAGAGGTTAGAGTTTTCCGATATTTTCACAAACTTTAAAACTGCATTCTAATTTTTCAATCAAAATCAGACAAAAAATAATTACAGAATCAGAAAGATTATTCGTTTCACCATGATACGGTATATATATATATATATATATATATATATATATATATATATATATATATATATATATATATATATATATATATAGTTACGAAACAGCGAAAGTTTGCATTTTTTAAAAAAATTTTCTAAAATGAGTCAATATTGATACGTTTTTATGAAAATAATTTTTAATCGTTCTGTATGTATTTCTTATTGTTGTAATAAATCAACCCTCTGAACTCTAAAACATTTCATACTTTGATCTTTTAGAATCAATGTTTTGTTGTTTGTTACCGATGAGTGAAGTTTAAAAACTTAAGCTTAAAAATGAATTCCTCCAAAAAAATAAAAACTTAAATAGAAACGAGCGTTTATGGAAAGCGAAAAGCATGGCGTCGAAAACCAATTTCCGAGCTAAGCGACTTTTTTAAGTAATGACTTAAACTCCGAACAATCTTAACTTGGCAGTCCAAATCACATTCGCTCATGGGTTACACTGGAAAAAGAGGTTGACTATAACAAATGAAAATCACCGAATTTGGCGAGTAAAATAAAGACGCGTCATTAAAAGTACATATCCTTAATCATATTAGTTCATTTATTACATCCGTTAATAAAGCAAAAATTTCTGGTTTATATTCACCTAACTAATCCCTGCAATAACATTACCAAATTTGAAGTTATCATTTCTGTCGTGTGGTCATAAGCGCACACCAACTTTTTAAAAATCCTTTTTGATTTTAAACACATGCTACTTTCAACAAATTTAACAAATGCTCGGTGATTCGTGAGGAATAAAGATCTCCGTTTCGCGAGCAAAATGACTTTTTCCAAGCCATTTATTAAAAAATTAGCCGTGATAATGAAGACAACTCGAGTCAATCTCAGATATTGAAAAATATATCATTATAAAATATAATATTAGAATTGTATCATTTTAAAATCACCCTTTAATGAAATGCTTATTACAAAGCACATATTTAGCATTTGCTTTCTAAATTTTTCTTTGCAAAGCAGCCTCCCATTGCAACCTTCTAGATTAAGGGTGTAAAGCACAAATGCTAACTTGGGCACAAAAAAACAAGGTTTAACTTTAGGTGGGCCGAAAAAAACCCCACCTAATATTTATAGAATCGTAAGTTTATTTCCAGTAATATATTACAATAAACGTAAATAAAAGAACAAGAAAAGTTTAATGGTTATGTCCTGATACTTAACAATTCTTCTCGGCAACAATGCAGGAGATGGAATTTTCCAGGATAATAACGCAGCGGGACCTGTCAAATTATGAATTGATGAACCGGATGATGAATTTAAATATCTACCTTGGTCCACATAGTCACCCGACCTCAATACAGTTGAACCGTTATGATATATACTGCTCAAAATAATTAACGGATATTGCGGTTTTAAGTGGATCTTGTGGCTGGGAAACTTTTTAGCTGATTGATACATGGTCGACAGACGTAGTAGGTTATAGGAGAATAAATTACACATTTTGGCAGAAAAACATGCATTTCATTGCGCATTTGTGTACAAAAGGAAAAAAAACACAATTTGTGAATATGAGAAAAAAGAATAAGAAAAGGTGTTTTCTTCAAAGGAAATCATTTTCAGTAGGGGGTACGGTTTCCACGGACGACCAGCAACGTTGAGCACCTTTGAGTCATGGAATCAATGAGGCTATTAATAACGAGTTGGGGTATTCTGTCCTACTCTTCCAGAAGAGTTCTTTCCAGTTCTTTGAGAGTTTGTGGGGGTATTTGGCGGCCAGCAACTCGTCTTCCTTGAGCGTCCCTAACGTGCTCTATTGGATTCATGTCTGGAGAACACATTAGCCATTCCATTCGTACGATTCCTTCCTCGAGAAGGAAATCCTCCACCAGGTTAGCACGATGTGGCCTGCAGGTATCGTCCATTAAAATGAAGTCATCTCCGATTGCTGCAGCGTAAGGGACTACAATAGGTCTGAGGATCTCATTCCTATATCGACGAGCAGTCAGAGGTCCATCTCGAATGATGTAGAGGTCTGTGCACCCGTCAATGGAGATGCCACCATACACCAACACTCCCCCACCGCCAAATCTGACACTTTCGTGCATGAACGCAGGATTATTCCCACTGCCACGGTCCCTCCACATGAAAATACGCCTATTATCCGGATGAAAAGAAAAACGGGACTCGTCAGAAAAAGAACATTGTTCCATTCATTTCTCCTCCAGTTCACATGCTCTGTTGCCCACTCCTGCGGTCGCGACGATGCCTTGATGTTAGTCTAATACATACCATCGGTCGGCGAGCATACAGACCTACACCATGAAGCCGGTTTCGGACAGACTGAGTTGAAATCGTCGAGCCAGTAGCCGAGCGAAGGTGTTGTTGGAGAAGAGTAGCGTTCATATTTCGGTCTCTCCGAGCCGTTAACACTAAATAACGATCTTCATTGGGCGTTTTTGCCCGTCTACGACCTTGTCTTGGTCTTCGGCCTGCACTTCCAGTCTCCAAAAAACGGTTCCAGATCCTGGAAATCACGTTTGTGACACTACAATGGCTTGCGCTACTTCGGCTTGAGTTTGGTCCCCTTCTAACCTACCTACAACTCTCTAAGTTTTTGAATCGGTTAAATGACTTCGCTGAGACATCGTACTCATTGAAACAAAGCATTCACTGAATGCCGATCATCCTTGTCTTCATTTCAGTTGAAAGTCAAATTTCATTCGCTGCCGCTGAAGCGACGTTTTTAACGTCGAAATCAAAATTAGCATACTCCACAGTTTGAAAATCTCAAAAATTTGCATTTGTGATTCTCTTCTTCCATTTTCGGCAAAAAAAATTTCGCTTATATCTTTATTTTATATAAAACTTACAATATCCTTTAATTGTTTTGAGCAGTGTATATATATATATATATATATTGTTACATAAAATTATACATTTTAATATTTATTTATATTAGGATGTTAAATAATGCTGAAATAAATTAATTTGTTGAAATGAAATATAATTTAATTATAATTGAATATTTTCTTCTTCTCTAAGTACCATTAAAAACTATATTTAACATTCCGTAAACTTAATAGTTAAAAGTTAACAAGTAGCAATAAAAAGAGCTGATTAAATATAACTATTAAAAATGACCGCCTTTTCCCCGTACATATTATTATAATTTTGCAGCATGTGTTTACTTAAATTTATATAGGGTCAGATATAAAGTTACATTAACTGTGTGTGTGGTACCGCAGTTCAGAATTAATAGATCATTCGACTATCCAAATTAAAATTTATATTTTTGTGTGATTCTGATCCATTGACTCTCTTTTACGGTAATATTATTTTTATTTAATTGGTTATTCATGCGGAAATCTATAATTCAAAGAAAATTTTGAGAATGGCTCTTTCATTGTGTGAGTACAATATTAAGCTAAAGCTTCGACCAAATGATACATTTCTGTGATATGAATTAATTCTCCTCATATTGTGTACAGAAGATAATTATTAAATAAATTACTTCAAACGAATTCATGTTTAATACGCAGTCAGTCAGATTGAGAAATTTTTAAAGAATAAAATCACAGATCGGGGAGAATAGAAGCGTTTTTTTTTTTTTTGTCTTAACATATCTTTCAGGCTGAATTTAAATATCGGCTTAATCGATTTATTCAAAGAAATCTACTCATTTTTAAAAGTTCAGTCGGTTTCATTTTCTTTCTTTTATACATTAGAAAACCGCAATTTTTGACGTCTCTGCTATACATTGCCGTGTATAAAAATCTATTCTCTGGTGAAAAATTTTGTTTTTTTTACTTATGCCCCCTGATCGACAGTAACTGATATTAACATCAAATCAAGACCCGCGAAATTCAGAGATGACAAGGGGTTAGAGATTTACGCCTGTCGTTTCCCGCAGTTTTGAGCACCATACAGGTGACAGTGTGAGTTGGCTCTATTCCACCCCACTTTTGATCCAAAATGATCCAAATATCGTTTTTTATATTTTTATTGAGTTATATTATTTATACATTATCTTTCGATTGATATATCACTTTGGTACGCCTAAAAATTAGAAGTCAGAAAAAACTTCAATTGAAAAATGTAAACAAACAAATTAGGCAATTCAACCATGCCCCCTTTTTAGATTAAAAAAAAGCTAAAGAAAGCTTTTGATTAAAAAAATAAGCTATTTGAAAAATAAAAATAATAACTCCAAAAAAAGGAAGATGTTACATATAAAGCAGGATATATTTCTGAGGCATTACAATAATGTTCTTTGTGAAATGTGAGCATGTAACATTTTTTAATTAAGGCATTTTTTGCAAATGATTTCAGTTCCTTATTCATCATATGTTTTCATACAGATCTAATATTTCAATATTATGTGAAGCAAATTACTTAAAAATTTCTGTCATGACAGAAAAAAAATCTTAACACTTTTCTTGAGTTTTCTTGTGTAATTAATATTCTCGAAAAAGTGATCATTTAAATATATATATATATATATATATATATATATATATATATATATATATATATATATACATGAGATGAAATAATACTAAAATGCAACCATTTTTAATTAAATTATATAGCTAAAGGGATATTTTAAGTTTATTTAAGCTTATAGTAATTATTTTTTTAAAACGATATACTTTAAAACAGTTTTTTAAAGTTTGTGTTTTTTCGATACATTAGTGCATTCAAAATGCTACTCCCTCCACAAGTATTTCCCATCACTTCCATTTTTTCCCTGTATGTTACATATAATGCATGTAACAAAATTAGGGGCATATTTTGCTATAAACTCAATACTTTTTTAAAAAAAAAAATTAAAATGTAGGGGATATTATCTTTTTTGTTGAATTTTAGCACACATATATAAACTCATTTCATTTTTTTCTTTCAAAACCATTTAAGCTATTGTTAAATCATTCCGTAAGGTTGTCTAAAACATTGTTAGGAATATTACAAAAAAATTTCAGGTAAAAAAAATTAGTAAATACAAAAAAAGCAAAATTTTCCACATTTTTTAAAGAAAATTTAAGTTTTTAAATTTATATGAATAATACGTACAAAATTTCATCTCGTATCATTTTCTTAAGTAGAAGCATTATATGAAATGCTAAAATTTAATTTTTAAATACATAAATGAAACAAAAATATATTCAAAAACTGCTATTTCCCCTTAAAAATTTTAATATATTATTTTCTTATGAATCTATGCATATTAAGAATTTGAGTATTGATGTATTTTATTTTTTTTAATGTGTAAGATCTTTCCTCTTGGTTGCTGGATATTTGTCAGAGTGATTTCGTGAAAAGGGATGGAAATGGGTAAGAGGAAGTGACGTCAATGGAAACTTGGCAAGATGCCAAGTTGGCGTTATATTTGGCGACCAAGTTTGCCGCCAATTCGGTTAATATTTTGGCGACATTGTCAAGTTCAAGACCCTATAGATTCTTCTAGAAATTTGTGGATTTCTCTACTAATTTCACGCTCTGTGACACGTGCAAATTTTTCTGGAAGTTTCCACCGGGTCTATAAATAGAGCGGTGCTAGCTGCAACGAGTCAGCCTTAATTCAACCGCGCGATTAGTGAGCATTGTTTTGATTACCAATTAGCCCGGCTGTTCTTGTGAATAATCTTTTACAACGTGTATTTTAAACACTGATAATTGTGTTTGATTGCTGTTGAAGGTGTGAAGCCCTTCGAAGATTTACTCTGTGAATATTACTGAGGAATCCTGTATTAAATGAATTAGATTTCCGATAATAAATTCACATCGCTCTTAAAAAACTATTATTTTTCTTTGTGACTGTTTTGCATAAAATCATCGAACCCCGATTAACGTAACAATTTGATTCCAGGGGGCAGGAGATTCTTTTGGAATTTTTCCCAGTGTCATTGGGGTTTATATAGTATTAATAACCCCAAGAGTTTTGTATTTAAAGATAAAAATAATCCGGGTCTTAAAGGGATATACCGAAGATGGTTCTGCTCTTAAAAAAAGAAAAATCTATCACTCGCTTCCCATGATTTTAAGTGGTGATTTTAATTTTAACATCAGTTTGCAAAAAGCTGAGCCACTCATAGCTTTTTTAAATGATGAACTCAAGCTCAAAATGAACACAAATCAAAATGTTTCGACAGCTAACAGTGGTACTGTTATTGATACTGTTTTCAACTGTTTTTAAATACTTTGAAATGACAAGTATATGTATCATAAGTCTATTATCTCTGTTCTTCCCAAATTGAAGAAGAATAAGTATTTTTGATAAAAATTTGCATTATACTCCTTGTGTTAATTAAATAAAATTTTCATCAAAGATATAGTTATTCTCTCGATAGAAAATTATTTTCAATCATACCCGATTAATTTTTTTCCGGATATAATTTACTATTGCGTATTTACCATGACAACATGTCAGTTGTTACACATCATATGTTGCATATGATGTGTAAGGCTCGATGTACTGTAAGGCTCGTTTATTCTTTATAATAAAGTTGAAAATTCTACTGATATCTCTAACTATGTAGTAATAATCAAACAAAAAAGGGAAATTCAATTTTTATAGAATTTTACTGATTGAGGTAAAAACAACAGTGTATTACGACACACACACAAAACAGAGTTTTGTATGAAAAATAAAAAAAAAATCCTGTTAATTTTTATTTTTTACAAATTTAGAGGGGAATACATGATTAGCACACATTGAGCATATTAATTTTATAAGTTTTTTTCATGTTTACATCCTGTCCACACAAAATTCTTTACTTTATTATTCTAATACTTGAGTGTTTAGACATTACATATGATAGAATCGCTCATGCGCTAATGTGGTATGCTATAACTCATACTATGTATGATTTTCTAAAATAATATGTTTACCGATTAATTGATTTTTTTAAATAATTTTTTTATTAATTTTTGTTTCAAATTCTGAAATCAAGAAAGATCTATTAATCATATTTTTATTAGCTATATGGTCTATAAACAAATTTAAGATTAAAGCTATCATTTTTTAAAAATTGGCTATGACCTCTGAAAAACTCTAAGTCTTGTTGAATAAAACATTCATTCTTGTCTTGCAAGTAGAAAAGTACTTTCCAGAACACATTCTTTTTTATTTTCAACATTTTCATTTTTTACATTTATTTTAAAATTTTGCAGTTGTTGCAATATTCAACCTTTAATTACAATATAAAGTACTTTTAAAATCATTCTTCGAGTTTTTGAGATTTACATATTTATAAATGTTCATTAACTTTTATTAGAAGACAATGGATTAAGGAGCACATAAATTTTGTTATTTCATCATTGTTTGAAGGCAAATTCTATTTCCATTTTTACATGGATATTTAAACTATGACAATTATAATTTTTGCTATAATTGTAGTTGAATATGGTTCAAATATTAAAATATAAATAGAGTACAAAATGGAAATTACTTATTTCTATCGAGAAGAATTTTTACATCTTATATCCTGTTTAGAAAAAAAAATTTAATTTTTTTACACAGATACATATATAAAAGTGTAAAAAAAGAATAAAATTATATAGGATACGAAAATGGCGTTAGCAAATTCTAGAGTCTTTTGTTTTGAATTGTGTGTGTGTGTTAATTAGTTTTATAAAAAAAAATACTAAATTTTGAAATTTTAATTTAAGATAAATATGTTTATATCCCTAATGAACTCTTGATTGATCAATTTCCTGTTCAGAAAAAATGCTGCAGAAAAGATATCAATTTACAGTCACCCCTTTCCAGGAATCCTAGGAGTCGTAATGTTGAAAATTCCATATTTATTATACGTGTTAATTCGAAATTTATTTTCAACACATTTATTATCTGGAGTGAGTAAATATTAACGTCACACTATTCAGCTACTCGAGGGCTTATGGAGATGGACTTCGTAATTTTGAACCATGGTCAAGTGACGACAATGATACCTGAACTGACACCCCCTCTCCTAACTTCCACACCACACCAACGGGAGAACGTTTGAGCATCGATAGATTTTTCGTGCATCACTGACCTTCATTGCGGGTCTTCAGCGGTACTGGGCTCGAACTCATGACACGCTGACCACGAGTCCACCTTGATCACTAGGTTACCGCAGCCACATTTATTATCTGGAGCAGAAATGAAGAGAGAGAGAGAGAGATAATTTTCTTATACTATTCACAAACTCATGCTATATGAACAGTTTTTTGTAAATCGCTATTTTTTCGAAAACCTGTAAATAAAAAGAAAAATAATGAAAATTGTGTAAAATACTGTACTGTAAGTATATATTTTTTTCCAAATTGTAACAAATTCAAAGTGGTCAGGAGATGGTTTAAAATCTTTACGTTTCATCATTCTTATCCCTGTTTACAAAACACTCGAATTTTTACCGGGTTATTAAAAAAAGATTTTTTTCGACAATATCTTATCTTTTACTGTAATCGAGCAACCATGTACATATAAATACGAATTTTAGTGGGTATAATGTAAACGTGCGAGAATAAATAATAGTAAACAAAGAAATGTTGGGCTTGTGTTTGGCGGTAAACAAATGAAAACATAATTGCATGTCCTTTATATGATAATTGCATTGAAAATTCTAGTTTTTTCCATTGTTCCATTTTATAATTACGTGAATCTACAACCACAATCACCAGATTCTCATGTAAATGGGCTGAAAAAATATACCGGTATAATCCCGGCTTTTCTCCGCATTTCGAAATTGCTGGTATTTTGCGGGTTTGCATGTAAACGGGGCTATATAATGTCCCCCTACGGTTGCGATAGTACGTTATTGCAAGCTCTTCCAGGAATATATCACATCCATTGCTTGGACTGGAATCGTTGCGTGAGAAGAAAGGCGCTGCCTCGTACGAAGACAAATTGACATTCAACGGAACTAAATACTCAACTTTCCAGGAGGCTGCAAGAAGTGCAGGTTTATCAAAATCTGAGAGTTTTATCAATGAAGTGTTGGACGATGCAGCTTTAATGCTGAATATAACTCCTTTCTGGCTTTTCCCGAGCTGAGCTCGGACAGGTGAAATGTACCATCCTGTCTCATCTCGAGTGAAGCTGGAGCACTGTGAAAATTCGCACTGTGAAAATTTACACTGTGCAATCGGTCTTTCCCAAATTATTTCACATTTTCTTTACATGGTTTTGAATAATTAAAAAGTATCACTCAGTGGACATAAATGAATGTTTGAACAAGGATACCATACATTCTGGTTACAAAAACAGATCCCAATTTTATATCCTGCATTATGGGTTGTGCTACAAAAGTTGTTGAATACTTTCCCGCCTTCCAATGTGGTGGAACGCGGATTCAGCGCCGTAAAAAACCTCATCACAAAAGAAAAAAGAAACCGACTAAAAACTAGTGCTCGTGGGGATTCGCAGTTGCTACTCACAAACGTTAAGACGGACATAAATCATAACATCTCACCAAGTTATCCAAGTCATTAATTTTTTAAAAATTTTATTTTAAACAACAAAATGTTTTTTAAATATGTTATTTTTATATACTATGCATTTATGTAGCTTTTTCACTTGGGGACCTTTGGGGAAATTTTTGACTTTAAAAACGAGTCTGAGGGCAAGTTTTGACTATAAAAAGGGGTCCATGGGTTAAAAAGCTTGGGATTCACTGGTCAAGGTGTACTCTATCTGTCCTAAAAGTTTCTAATCACTGTATTGATACACCCTGTATAGTTACTAAGTATCACAGCATCATAAGACTAAAAAAACAGAAATGGTTTATATAAACTATGAAAAAAATTTAACGAAAATTGTTTACTGCTTCTTAACAACTACTTTTAAACATCACTTGAGTCATGATGAAGGGTGAAAGATATAGCTTCATGAGGTCCAAGAACATAACGCACGGAAGGTTGAAGTAAGTAACTTGAGTGCCAATTTTCACAGTGGGTACCGTTGCACGAGAATGTCTGTGGGACTGAGATTGCAGATGGTTTGTCTCGTGAGGGCAGCCATAAAGATTCTACACATGATGTCTGCCTTACTTTTTCAGAAATTGCTATCCCGGTCAAACAAGATACCAGTTCCTTCTAGGGGCAGGTCCTCGTACATGAGTGGTATAAGGAAACAGTTCTGCTGCTTTGCTTGGGACAAGCAGTAGGCAAGATGAAACTATTCTTGCTAGACTTCGCAGTGGACATACTCGAGCAAAACGGCATGAGGCGGTTTTTAAAGCTTACCCTCCTTGTCTGAATTGCAATGAGACTCAAGCCACTCCTGTCCACATCTTGGCTTGTATTGGTTGCTACAAGACCTAGCTGCTATCAAGTCCTGCTAAAGTTCTTCATTGCTTAAAAACGCACGGGTTCATGGACTTCATCTAGATGTTTCTGTAGATCAAGTGGTATACCAGCGTTTCTCAAACTGTGGTGCCCGTCCCTCTTAGGGGGCGTGTTAACCCTGTGTGGGGGCGTAAGCATATCAAAAATAAAAGATAATTAAAAAAAATTATTAATTTACTGAAATGAATCAAAACAAAACACATTCTGGCATAATAAAAAATAAAATACAAATTTACAATGATATAATATGCTTATAAATTTATCATTACTGCTCAATGTATTTGATAATTAATTTATCAACTCTAAGTTAAGAACAAGTTTAATAATTACTAGCGACTATATATAGTGATTGTTAGTACTTATCTTGATAATTTGTACGGTTTATAATTAAAATCTAATTTAACTTTAGCGTCAAAGTACCTAATTGAATTCAATACATTGTTATTGTGTGAAGGAGGTCGCTAGAAAAATTATGATTGACAACTGGGTCGCAAATGAGAACAAGTTAAAGAAACACTGTGATATACGAAACAACAACAAACATAACTCGAAAATAATTAGTTAAAAAACTCAACTATAACGTATTAAATATTGAATTAAAAATCTCCGTCTCAAGAAAGAGGAAATTCTACCATAACTCTACACAAAATGGAACTATCTCCCAAAGATTAGGAAGTAGTGAAATATCTTTTGAAAATATGTACTTTTTTAGTAAATGCTATGCATGAACAAACACACATTAAGGGGAGTCTCAAAGTGGAGCAAATTGTATTTTCCGCAAGGAATCAAATCCGTTTAAAGACAAACCGTTTCGAAGCCGTGATCGTATACTGGTTAGAAAATTGCGTTGTGGCCTCAATAACCCAGCTTCGAATTCTGATCACGGCAGGAGATCCTTTTTGCCTTTATTTTATTTATAGAATGGTTCATATAATTTACTTTTTCGACTGATAATAATCCTATGTATACAGAACGTAAAATTTAATCACCGTAAAATCCGGCATATAACGCGCACCCATATTTTCACGCTGAATTTTTTAATTTTGGGGTATATTCGCCGTGTAAAGCACTCCCCCGTTTTTACGAAGGAACCTGTTGTTGTTACTGATGCCACCTGATCGAAAATAATACCTTGATATAATGCGATTCTTAATTTCCCCCTCTGATTTGATATATATTTCAAAAAAAATTGTTGTTGCTATTGTTACTAATGCCCCCTGATCGACAAAGGCCCAGATCAAGGCCCAAGAAATTCATCATTGCAAAGGGCTAAATGACGCCTGTCGTTAGCCGTAGCTTTGAGCACCATACAGGTGACAGTACGATTTGGCTCGTTTACACCCGAATTTTGAGGGAGGACACCTGGGGAGTTCAGGGCTTCCCACCTCTCTACCCCTTCCACCAACCACATGAGAGGACTTGCAGCTCAGTGGTTATTTAGAGTACCCTCATGCCGCAAAGGCACTATACATTTACAAACATCCATGTCTTCTCCGGGATTCAAACCCAGCCTCTACAGCACCACAGTCAGTGTCGCTAGCCACGAAAGAACGTGAAATGTATGTATACAATACTATTGTATTTTGAAGTCCTTTTATTCGAGGTATTATTCCAGAATTTTGAAAAACAGTGTATTTCTAAAACTACAACCCTCTAAATTCATTACGTAGGTCACTTCTTTTAAATAAACAGTATTCCCATCCCTGTCGAAGTCTAATTTTTTTATGCTTATCTCTTTTTTTCTATTTTTGAAGTTGCAGTTTTTATACTCAGCGTATAACGCCTCCTTCCCCGTAAATTTCGATCTTATTTTTTGTGTTAAAAGAGTGCGTTATATGCCGGATTTTACGGTTAGTATTTGTTTATAAAGATTTATTTTTTTAATTAATACTAATTTTTTTTATTTTATAATTTATTTTTTACTGTGTGTATTTTGTTCCCGACAAAATCAAAAGAATATGTTTGACGGCGTATGATACGAGAGTGATGATGGACTTTCGACCCTTGGCACTCTTCCCCTTCAAAAATTCCTGTGTGTACCCCACTGACTTAGATATATTTGTGACTTCATATAATATTTCTTGTAGCACACCTCTTCACATTCCAATATTTCGGCACATAAATAGAAATACTCATCAAAAGGGTTAGCGGTTTCTTTCAACCATGATACTTACTGGTGAAATGAGAGGCTCTCATGAATTGACAGCAAGAAGTTTCTTTTCCATGGTGTATCCTTAATGTTTATTGGCCTACATGACTTAACTGTTCACTACATGACCGTTTTACATCTTATTCGTTCCCTTCGGATCGTTACATCTCTTTTTGCTCCAGTGATGTAACATTCATTTGAGAAACAAAATTACAGAAAAATGTAACTCGCTTACCATAGATGGCGGGAGCAACAAGTGGAGAAGTGAAATTTCTAAGAAATCAAGTTCCTTTTTTTTTTTTGCAAATGATATGCTTCAATGCAAATGATGCTTTAAAGTAGAGCGATTTTGTTTCCCGAATTAAATAAAAGACTTCTTGGGCCAATTTGGTCTAAAGCCGTGATCGTATAGTGGTTAGTACATTGCGTTGTGGCCGCAATAACCCAGGTTCGAATCCTGGTCACGGGAAGTGTTTTTTAAATAAGTAATTTATTTCCTTTGTTTGATATAATTAAAATTTAAAATTGATGCATATTTTTAACAATGCAGAAATGGAAAGAATTTTATCACACTAAGTATTCTTCAACAAAAATCAAACAAGTTTCTATTTTGAAAAAATCAAACATTTCACAGCAGTGGAATCAAGCTTTTGTGGGAAACTATGAAACTAAAACATCGCTTGCCATGAAATCAGTACCCTAGGCAGTCGTCTTTTTATACTGTGTTTGCAATGAGAAGACAAGGTGTCTGTAACCTAGCAGATAATATTAACCAAACGCATATGATTTTTAGCCATGAGCAGTGACGTAACGGAGAATATTAGTGCTCCCCGCAAAGCAGGTTTTGGGGGCCCCAAAGCTAATTTTCCAAAGGGTCTGTAAGAATTTATGCCCCCTAGAACCCTGCCTCCCCGCGATGCAGGGTTTGTGGAGGTGTACGTTACGCTACTGGTCGTGGGTTCAATTCCCAGTGACGCACTGCGAAAAATCGGTATTTAGAACTGAGTACGAAATACTCACTTTTGAATACGTCATGTATTCAAAATAGCTCCGATGCAAACATACTCAAATTTGTGTATCCCGGATTCTCATGTTTGGCAATGAGTACGTACTCAAAATTGAAACATCACATATCAAATTTGAGAATGCATCAACAAAATGAGTATGTAATGCTCTCATTATTGCGTTTTTTGCTTTCAAATATTAGTGTGTATAATATTCATTTTCGATATTGTTGTATTTAATATGAATTTTTATTAGAAAAAGATGTATCAACTCAAATCTTATGGGATCTAAATATGTGATCTCTAAGTTGTAAATTTCTCTTGCTTCATCTTATATAGTATTTAATATACATTTTATTAAATATTTCTGCCACTTAACTTCGAAATCAAAATTCTTTTTACGTTTACTTTGTGTTACAAAAAGATACTCGTGTATTATCACATAAGTCAAAAATTTTACTTTAAAAAAACGTAACTATTATGTGATCATAAACTGTATGCTTTCGAACTTATACCTCAGATTTAAATCTTTGAAAATATCAAAAATAGATTCGATAGAATAGTTAAATGAATGGGTAAGCATTTGAACTAGTTCCAGAAGCAATTTAGTTCATTAACCCTCTAACCGGATAGCACGGAAAATTCCGTCAGTGTAAAGATGCTTCGACAATGGACAGCACGGATTTTTCTGCCTTCAAGTAACGTTTTCAAAAGCGGATTAGCCGCACTTTTCTGAAATCCTTTCCCCCTTTTAATGTTTAACATCCTGAAAGATAATGAGGGACGGAGGAAGCAACACAGCAGGAGTTTTATGGCTCGCAGGGAACCCCGTGTTTTGACCCTTCGGCAATCGTAAAAAATCGAGGGGAAATTTTTTTAGACCCCAGGAAGTGTTAATTTGTTTTACCTCGTTTTTTTAAAGTTTTGTAAAGTCCCAACGCATAAGTAAAATATGTTACAATTCCCTTTTGGTTTCATATTAATTTGAAACTGTAACAAGTTGGGGCGTGTCTCAGTGCAATCTGCTATTTTATATAGTTAGACAAATTATATATCTTTTTTTAAGTATATTCTTTCTCTTCATTTTTCTTATTTTAATCAAAGATTTTAGTTTTTGAAACATGATTATTTTATTATAAGATACCGAAAAAATTAATAAAACACCAAACTCTTTAAAATTTGGAACTTTTTCAATTTTCCAACCACTAAAAATGAATAAATTTTAACTTCATCAAATCATTTGAAACATTTTCTTAACTTTGATAAAAATAACAACGAAAAAAAAACTAATTAAGATTTATTAGTTTTTTTTTTTTTAGATTTCAAAGCCTAAGTGTTCAGGGAAGTTTAAGTACAGTGTGTGCCTGCTTATATATTGTTAAAATACACCGAATTATATTTGAATTTTAAGTGCTTGAACTTCAGTTTACATCAAAGACAACATGAATGAAGATTTTCACACATTTTTTTTTATAACTTGAATGTTTGAAAAAATGGTAATAAAAAATATACGGAAACATTTACAGTAGACATTTATGCATATAAATAAACATAAAAATCAATTTTAAATTCGAGCTATTGAAAAACATTAGAATTATATATTGTTCAAAAATATCTATTTATACAAAATACCTCAACATTTATCTTTTTTAAAGGCTAACTGAATAAGTAATTAAAATCTGGATATTTTTTGAAATCTCGACCTTATAAAGCTAGAAATTTTGTGTTAGAAATTCCATTTTAAATTTCGAAAAAAAATGCATCGCGCAGTTAAAAATTATTTACCATAAGTTTTAGCAATTGTTTGAGTATAATAAAAATTTCAAATTTTATTATATAGCTTCTTTGGTATCTTTTAATATATTTCGAAGATTTCATACAATTCAGTTGAAAACCGCATGCTAAGAGCAAAAAATATACTAAAAAAATTGATGAATATACAATTACAATAAATTCTTACATAGAAGCAAAACTCAGAAGCTAAAGCGTAGGAATAAAAAATTTTGAATATATCTGAAGTAGTTTTCGAAATATTTATTTTAAAGTTCAGAAACAATACTTGATATCAATTAAATGGTTAAAATAATGTGTTAATATTAGTCATGTAATCGTTTGATGACACATTCATATACTAATAAAAATTATCATGGTCATTGATGCGAATGTCAAGAATTTTATGTAATTTTAAATTCAGACATTAAGATATTGATGTAGAAAATATAAAAGGACCATCTAAAATACATGAAAAATGCAGGCTGCTATAAAATGATCTTGACAAACAAAATCCGGCATTTTCACTTACTATGGCAGAGCCGGCTTAGTCAGGGGCGATCTGGAAACACAGAGAGAGAACCGCGGTTTTGATGGATGCCGCTATATCTTTTAAAGCTCCCAGGAAAAATTATATATATATACACTGCTGGACAATTGCTAAGGACGGATCACAAATTGCTATGTAGCATAACATTAAGCGAGACATGAGGCCTAGTAGGATAAAATATAGTTGCCACACTGTTCAGACATTAGAATAAAGAATATTTATTGTTCTGGAAAGTACAAAAGCTGTGAAACATCTGAAAGAAAAAAAATGTTCATTTGATCTGCGTACCGAGAAATGGAACAATGCATCTAAAAGTCAGCAGGCACCTTAAAGCAAGGTATCAGTACTGGATATGTCCACCGTGGAGTGTGATGCAACATTCCACACGTCGTACCATACTTTGCACAACATTATCCAGCAGCTGTTGAGGCAATTTATCCCATTCCTCTGTGAGTGCACGGATGAGGGTGTTCTTGTTTGTCGGAGGATAGTTTTGACCAGCAACTTGCCTCACCAAAGCATCCCACACATTTTCAATGGGGTTTAGATCTGAAAAACGCGCTGGCCATACGAGACGTTGAATTCCCTCGCTGTCTAGACAATACTGAACAGCGAGTGTTCGATGACATGTTGCGTTGTCGTCCATAAAAACAAATTTATCACCGACAGCACCACGGAAAAGACGAACATGAGGAAGTAGAACTTCATCAATGTATCGTTGGCCCGTCATAGTCCCATTCGCAACCACATGTAGGCGCGTGCGGCCATTGATCATGATGCCGGCCCACACCATGATACTGCATGTCGGATATCGGTCCTTTTCCTGGATATTTTCTGGACGATAAGCAGTACCACTCTCGCGCCAGATCAGTTGGCGTCTACAATCCGATGACAGACTGAACCTAGTCTCATCTGAGAAGAGTACGTATGCCCAGTCCTGTTCAGTCCAATTGTGATGCTCACGACACCATTGCAAACGGGCAGTACGGTGCTGTCTGGTCAATGGGACACACACAACAGGTCTGCGTGCGTATAGTCCTCCTCCCCTCCAACGTCTGGCAACAGTTTTTTGGGAGATCTGCTTTCCTGAGGCAGCAAGAAACTGATTTGCCACCTGCTGAGCTGTGGTGCGCCTGTTCCTTTTGGTTGATAGGACGATATATCTGTCTCCTGCAGGCGTCGTACTTCTAACACGACCTCCCCCGTGCCGTCTACTACACATTCCAGTAGTTTTAAATGACTTCCACAGCCGTGAAACAACGCTGTGAGCGATGTCGAACTCCCTGGCAACATCTGTTATTTTTCGCCTTTCTTCGATCTTTCCAATAATTCGGCCACGCATAAAATCATCTATGTGATGTCGGGAAGACATCCCAAAAATTTTAAGTTCGTCTATTAAATCTTTCCTGTAAAACTTTGACTTGAAACCACAACTGTCCACACGCGTCAAAATCTTTAAAGCTCTTATGAACGCTATCACGTGATGAATAGACGTGGAAAAAAATTTGCATACTCATACTTCTTCTTACTAATATCCCGCACTTATTCTAATTTTTCACATTTTACTTCCTTTCCTTTATGGATGATAGTGTTATCCGTCCTTAGCAATTGTCCAGCAGTGTATATTACAAATGCAAAATTAAATCTTGTAATTTTCCATACATTTTTATAACAACGAATTGTGGAATTGGCTTCCAATACATTGTTGTGTTTGACAATATCTAAGGTAACCAACCCTACTTTAGATAGATTTGTACTACTTTTTCGTAACCGTATTCCTTTTAAAATTAATTCGTGCAGCCGAAATACACCTTTTTGTACCCTTAAAAATTTATGTAAACTATAACGGTTAATTTTAATTTATGCAACTTAGAAATGTTCATAATTAACCATTTCCGTCTAAACAGTTTACATGAAAAAAAAAAGTTTGGACTCCCTCATTCATTAGGGATTTATATAAGATTCTAACATTAAATTTTATTTTTCACCGAAAAGGGTTGAGTGGTAGTGTATAGTGCTTCCACACCACAGGTCTGGGGTTCTATTAACGGGCTGCGCAAGGTCGACTCTGCCTTTCATCCCCGCTACATTGGGTCGATAAATGAGTACCAAGCTTGCTTCGGGTCTTAAACACTGAAGGTCTCTCTTCAGACAGACCACCAAATCGGGACATCTGTTCATGCACCTCAGCGTCCAATGGTCACGTGTATTATGATGGGCACAGTTTCCTGGCCCTCATGGATTGTTGTGCTTCTGAGTTTGAGTCTTAAGTTTGAGGATTACCTCACTTTGGGAATACCCCTTAGATAAACATGTATTTCCACTCATTTGCAATTAAACATTTTTCTTTCAATTACGTTTATTTCAGAAGGAAGTTTGATTTTTCAAATGTATTTGCTTAATAACATGTATATTTGTGTATTATATTAAACATTTTATCAATCCAAAATTACATGTTTTTAGCTCCTCTAAAAGCTTTTAGGATTTTACGACTGATTTTACAATCCACATACGTTTTATAGTAGTGTATTTAAAAATGATAAAGACATTTTTACGAGTGTGTGAGCTGTTATGCCTCGTTTATATATATAAAAAATTGCATTCAGCTACAGTTTTAAAATGTACAGAAATAAGTGGAGAAATAGGATACTTACATATTATGAATATTTTTGACTGTAGTAAGATATATTTATATTTCAGTTTCTTTACAATTTGAATAGAATTTGTAAGCCATTTTGCGAATAGTTTGATGTTGAGTATAAACCCATAGGCTGTTTAATATTGTAAATTGTTTTACTTTGATACCAGCACACACTAAAATAAGGCTCATTTGCAGTTATATGATCAGCTTCAGTGATATTTAAATTTTCAAAAATAGTCTACACGTACGAAAACATTCTTTCACAACCGCACACCACACCTCATACTATATCTTCCCTACAGCAGAAAATAGTTGTGTATACTGAAAAATTTAATACAGGATACATTTTCAAGTGTTAAATTTGTTTTTAAAATTTGGTATGAATACATTGTGGAACTCTCGGTTAACTTCACTGTACAAAATTGTTTTAAGTGTACTGTTTTGAAAGACAAAATTAATTAGGGAGAACTTTTCTCACAATAGAATTTGTAATGACTGAATTGTGTGAAAATGTAGTTATCGATGTGTGACATTTTTCCTTGTAATAAAAGAAACATAAAGATAAGAAATTTAACTTGAGTAGAAAATGGTTAGAAGTACTGTCATGCGCATTTGAAGAAGTATATCCCCCATTAAAATTAAAAATTATTGACTGAATGTGTGTTATGTCCATCAAAAATGCCGATGTAGAAAAGGAATTTTTATTTAATACAAGAAGTTCGAAAAAGAGAACACTAGGAAGGAAAATTTAATTTTTTTTCTGAAAATATTCAGTTAACATAAAAGTACCTTTTATATGATTTTAATTAAAATAAATTAAAAGTATTGAAATCCTTTTTTATGCTATTTTAAATTAAAAATATAACCGAATAGAGAAAGATCGGTTTTATTTCATAAATATAATCATCGTATGTAATATTTATTGTGTTATTGTTTAAAAATGAGATAGGGCCTTTGCTCTTTTACCTCATTACTTTTTAAAAAACAGGAAAGTGAGCGCGTTTTCTTACTCTCATATTCTAAAATGAATACAGGATGCTTTTTTCTGGTTCAAATCGCAATACCAAATATATATATATAATATATTTTAATTTTTTAAAAAAGACAGAAAAATAAATTTTCTTTGAAGAAAATATAATTATTTTTCAACTTCTAACATACTATTTATTTCATTTTTTCCTCTTTTTTTTACCTTTCATTTTTTAATTTTACTGTGACTGAACATATAGGAGAAAGAAACACCGAATTCCGATACGCTTTCAAAGAAGGCAAATACACCCAAGGCAACTTAACAGCTAGCTGTAAACGATTGATCTCTTGGTTCTTACTTTACTTAGAAACCGAACTGGGTCGTAAAATTGTCCCCGTTTGACCTCCCAAGTTCTAAAAGGGGGAAAGGAAAGAAGTCTGTTGCATTTTTGAAGGGAATCGCAAAATAAGAGTTAAACGCTTTCGGAATAACTTTTCAGGAGGAAGGTATCCAGTTAGAGGGTTAAAAGTTATATTTATGTTTCTAGAAGAGATTTTGTTTCTTTAAGATCCTATACAAGCAGAAAATTAACTTTTAATTAAATTCAGTCTTTCAATAATACGTTATTAGAAATATATTGAAAACATTTGGATGTGTGAATAACAGATTTTACATGGTAAAAATTTCAAAACAAATTAACTAAGGAATAGTTTTTTACATATTATGTAACATGAAGAAAAAACCTTTTGACTAAAATAACACTTATTAGGACCAGGTGTGAGAGTACTTTTTTATCAATTGTTGTGTTTTAATAGAATCACATCCATCCAGATAGAGATATAGAAAAATGCATTGCAATAAATATTACAAATTATAAGCTTATTTTTTATTCATATCAACTGATTTTACTCTCTCTAATCACCAAAAAAAAAAAAAAAAAAAATGTTATAGTTTTTAAATTAATGTTTTTTTCGAATCAAAAACTTCAGTCCTTAGAATAATGTAAGAACAACTAAAACAGTAGATTTTTACATTTGCAAAACATTTAAAATTCACAAGTTTTTAACCAACTTGAAAGAGTTAATGAGAAGCTTTTAGCACCCATTTAGAAGAATAAAAATAACATCCTAAGTACTAGTAGAACTATAATCCAGGGTACAGCATTTTATTTTCAATACCTTTTTTTCAATGATTCACTGTAAATAAGAAAAATAAAACAAACCAAAATCATATATATTTGAAATATTTATTCTGGAAATTGTACACATAAAATAAAATTAAACAAGAATATAAGTGATATTTTTGATAAAAAGTCTGGAAGTTACTAAATGTCAGTGAAAATGCCTTTCAAACTGTGTTTTAAATAAATTACATATTAGGATATGCGAGTCACCTAAATCATTTACAGAAGAATTAATAATAGCTAGTTCTGAGAGGAATCTTAAAGCTTTTTCACATTAGAGTAAAATCTCTGCAAATGATGTTCATAACTATATAGTTTTCTAAATGACTGTCTACAAAATTTAGCATAACACATGTGTACCCTACACACCAAACATTTTTTAGGCATGGTTTTGAAATTGCTGCAAATAAAATTTTGGCATCCAATAGTTTTCAATCTAAGATGACGGTCTCCCACTAAGAACTCAACATGAAAATAAATGAAAAAGAATGCCTTATTCCTGACAAAACAGGAATTACATTAGGATGTAAAAGTGAAGAAGTACTTTTTCGTAGAAAACCAATTAAAAAAAGATGAGTGCCATGATTTTAAAAAAATAAAACTCAAGGTATTTAGAAATGCCAGGAAAAGAAGCTGAAAGTCTTAGGAAATTGGAATGTGGGGAAAATGGAAAAATATATAAATGCATTTAATAGCGTGGTGTGGTGGATATCAATTGTTATAATTTCTTACTAGTTCTATTCCTTAGAGCAGAGTTAATGTAAAAATGTAGTACAAAAAACCCCGCTTTTACCACAATAACCTTAATTTTTTCATTAATCATTTTATTGTTATATTGAGATATATTTTTTAATTTTTATTATGATTGAAACTAAAGGGTATTTTTTAGAGGTATAGAACTTTAAATTGCAATAAAACAATGATGTATTATTCGATTGACATGAATTTTTTTTATTCGAAAGATAATCTTGTGGCATTACATTTTAAATATGATCACGCAAGGCGTAGATTCGTCGAATGGGCCCAAAACGAGATTGCCGTTGTTCCCGATTTTCATAAGCGAATTTGGTTTAGCGATGAAGCACACTTCTGGTTGAATGGCTACGTCAACAAACAAAACTGCCGCATTTGGAGTGAAGCTAATCCACAAGTGTATGTCGAAACACCGTTACATACAGAAAAACTGACTGTTTGGTGCGCTTTATGGGCTGGGGGAATCGTTGATCCGTACTTCTTCAAAAACGATGAAGGCCACAACGTTACAGTCAATGGTAATCGGTATAGAGGCATGATTACTAACTTTTTTCATTCCTGAATTGAATAATCTTGATGTCCAGGAGCTGTGGTTCCAACAAGACGGCGCAACATGTCACACAGCTCGCGCGACAATCGATTTATTAAAAGACACGTTTGATGACAGCCTAATTTCACGTTTTGGACCTGTGAATTGGCCTCCAAGATCTTGTGATTTAACACCGCTAGACTATTTTCTGTGGGACTATTTAAAGTCATTGGTCTATGCGGGTAAGCCACAAACGCTTGACCATTTGGAAGACAACATTCGCCGTGTTATTGCCGATATACGGCCTCAAATGTTGGAAAAAGTCATCGAAAATTGGACGTCCAGATTGGACTACATCCGAGCCAGCCGTGGCAGTCATATGCCAGAAATCATATTTAAAATGTAATGCCACAAGATTATCTTTCGAATAAAAAAAATTCATGTCAATGGAATAATACATCGTTGTTTTATTGCAATTTAAAGTTCTATACCTCTAAAAAAACACCCTTTACAAAAGCAATTTTTTTCAGTTTTATAAAACTATAATTAATTAAATTTATGTGGTTTCATGTACGTCAGACTGAACAGATTTCAGTACTTACGTATTACTAAAACAATCGCCAACTTTATTAATAACTTGCTAAATTGGCAACTCCGACTGGTTCTTACTTCTTATTGCAACCTATTGGCGACGTTACATGAAACGAAGCACCTGGTTGCCAATTCAGTGTGTACGATCTATAGAAACATAAGGGTTGCCAATTGTTGTGATATTTCATAAGTGCCCTCCGATTTCCTAAGTGTTGTACGCGCTTAATTGGCAACCAGGTGCTTCGTTTCATATAGTGTTGCGAATATGTTACGATAATACATAAGTACATGTGTACCTAAGGCCATATTTTTTCAATGCACAAAAACAGAGCCTCTGGCCTGTTTAAAAATGTGAAACTGATATGCACTCATCATTATATTAACTACTATCCAATTGTTAATAATAATAAGTAAACTCCTGTTTGTGAAAATTGCAACACCATGAAGGAAGCATCATAGTTAAATGAAATTTAATACACAGTTGAGTGGTAATGTTACAAATAAATGAGATTACATTTTCAAACCAAACAAACAATTAAAAGAGACAGAAATTAGTATTTTGTGTGGCCACCACGCGCCGCAATAAGAGCTGCTACGACGCGGGATGGAGTTAAACAAATTTTTAATATCTGTCTGCGGAAGAGTATTCCATATTGTTTGTATGCGCACCTAAAGTTCGTCTGTCGAAGCAACAGGACGAAGATCACGAGCGATACGCCGCCCAACGATATCCCACTCATGTTCAATCGGTGACATATCCGGCGAATACGCAGGCCAAGGAAGAATCTGTACCTGCTGCGAATCTAGATAGGATTTGAAAGTCTTAGCGACATGTGGACGTGCATTATCCTGCTGGAATACAGCCCCTGGCAATCCTTGCAGTAAAGGAATATATCTTAGGGCTATAAAACTTCGTTTATGTATCGAGTACTGTTCAAATTTCCCACAATTCGTAGCAATTGTGATCATCCATGATATGCTATGGCACCCCAGACCATAACTCCGGGTGTTCGTCCACTGTGGCGTTCGATAATACACTCCGAAATATGCCGTAAACCGGCATAGAGCCTGACTCGAATTCGGCCATCATGGTGCCACAAATTGAAGCGGGATTTGTCAGAAAAGACAACCTGCTGCCAATCAGCACGCCAGCTCCTATGCACATTGGCCCAGTGTAGTCGCAGGCGGCGATGGTTTTGCGTGAGAGGAATCCTGTATAAAGGAATCCTTGCGCGCAGCCCACAATGCAGCAGACTTCTCCGAATTGATGAAGCACACAATGAAACACGTGTAGCTGTTGACCACTCTGCTGCCAGTTGTCTAGAAAAAGCTGTGCGGTCCGTCTGAGCCATTCGCATCAGGCGTATGTCTTCGCGAGCTGACGTCACATTTCGGGGCCCACTCACGGATTTCCGAGCTGTCCGACCCTCGTCCGTCCACTGCTTCGAAACACGCATGACTGTGCTGCTGTTACGCTTCACACGAGCGGCTACTGCACGATAAGACAATCCAGCTTCACGAAGGCCGACGATTCTGCCCTGTTCAAACACCGAAATTTGCTCAAATTTCACTCTCTTTCATCCACGAGGCATAGTAAAGATTCAGTTAACGTTTACACTAGCATATAACCACCGATAATAATACACGCCTCGCTACAGCTGTCTATTTATATTCAGTTTGATCTACCCTTCAGAGGGCGCTGCTCAGCATACGCATGCGCTACCGGTCTGCAATTCTAATCATTTGCATATCATGTCCTACTTTACACACACATTTTCTGAAAATTTCAGCTCACTCGCGTAAGTCCTTCGTGGTGTTGCAATTTTCACAAACAGGAGTATACTTAAAATAAATAAATTCTGTGAAATAAAAGGTTTTAAAAAATTCACAAATGGTCCTAGATACAATATCATTGTACCCAGTCCCTTTTCCTGAAAGTTAGGTTTCATTCTGTAATCGATAGAAAACAAATATGCACATATGAATTTGATGAAAAAATATATCAGCTATAAATACATTGATTTATCATGTAACCATTTAAATTGCAATGTGCCAAATTATTAATGAGAATTAATAATTTGACATGTTTTCTCTCTCATTCAACATTATAATTTAAAAAACTCGTTCCAAAAGTGAGGTGCATACATTGTCGCTCTGAAGCATCAACAGATTGTGGTTTAAAAATTTGAACACAATATTTCTGTTGCCAATTTGATAAGTTTCTTCCTTATCAAAAAGAAACTTATTTGGATGTGCAATATTCTTCAAAAATTTAACACTATAGAGAGAGAGAGTGTTCTTCTTTAAAATCTAAATTTCTGCCACATTAGGTTTTGACCATTTTATTCTGTCAGGATTTCTAGGCATCTAAAAAAGTTAGGAATTTATAATTGCTCATAAAGAGGAAAACTGATAAATTAAAAAATTAATTGTAAGATCGTAAAAGCGTGATTTAGAATTATATTTTTATAACTATTAAAAGTATTTTTTAATTAAATGAATTCTTATGTGTGTAAAAGCAAAATAATAACCATGAATAATAACAATAATGTTAGTTAACATATTATATATCAATCAAGCATGTTGAAAGTTTCGGAACAAAACATACACTCCTCATTTTAATAACATACAATAATAATAAAAAACTTGAATGAATCAAAATCGTTCAGGTAATTAAGACAATTTTCCTCTTTTTATTATGAAAACTTTTTCAATAAAATAATAATATAAAGAATATTAATTGCAATTATACCTAGGGCCATACGGACCTAGGTACAAGGCAACTATGTGGCCCCAGGTACAAGACTAGGTAATTTTATACAAAATGTCTTCTGCAGAAAAACCCACATGGAGAGAGGGTTTATTTAAAATCTTATTTAGTATTTAATGTTACAAACAAAACTATGTACAAGAGAGAGAGAGAATTCAAAGAAAATTGTTTGACTTATTTTGTACAAAAATAAAAAGAGATGAGCTACAAAACTTTACATCAGACGATGTAAAAATGTTTTTCATTTATAACTAACCACAGCATTCTCTTGCAAAATTTCAAGATAAATGCCAAAGTAGGAATTGGTGTTACCACTCACCCAACTGTGTAATAAAACTTAGAACTAAATATTATTCGAATAAAATGGGGAGGATCTAGGTACACAGGTCTCCCCTACTCAGATTTTTTATGTTTTCCAATCATGTACAACATGCCTGTATATAGGAGTTTTTGTACCAAAGCTGTATTAATTTTTGGTACACATACTATCGCAACCATATTGGCAAGATTATATGAAATGAAGCACATGGTTGTGTCAATTAAGCGCGTACAACAAATGGAAAATCAAGGTTGCCAACTCGGCAAATTATTTTGAACATTGGCAATATTGCGATAATATGTAGGTACCTAAATTTTCTCTACCTTCCTTTAAATTGTTCAGGAACTCTTGATTTTCACTGTTAAGCCTAACTCCATTTCAAAATTCATGTAAAATTCTTGCTGTAATAAAACACCCCCAAAAAATTTATAGTTTATAATCATTCCATAAGTTCCAAATCCAGATCACACTAGTATGATAAAGGGACTCCGAAATGGGAAAACACAATATCACATTTGATACCATGTTCTCTGAAGTGATTACATATACAGTGAACCCCAAAAGTGTTCGTACACTTGCAATTTCCTATAAAGTTAAAATTTTTCTTCTAATAAAAATCAATATATTGGGAATTGTAATTTTTTTTACGATAACTGCAGCTTGTTCTTAACGAAAGGACAGAGTCAAAATTTTTCTAAAAATAGTATTACTATATTTTTTAAAAAAATAATAATCACACACACACAAAACTACTAAAAATTACGCCACAAAAGTCTTCGTACACTTAACAAAAATCGACATAGCTTTAAATATTGTATTTATTTCTTATTTTAGTACTTAGTAGGATATCTTTTAATCTCCACAATAACTTTTAAACGTCTTGGTATAGATTTAATCAGTTTTTTTTGTAATTTCTGCATCGACTTTCGACCATTGTTCTATGATTATTGTTTTTACTTCACATTATGTGTATATATATACATCATGTTTTCTATTTTTTAAAAATCAAAATCTCACCAAATATGTGCTACTGGGCTAAATAAAGTGATTTAGGAGGTGTTTCAAAATTTGGCGACAGTTATAGAGACACCAGTGGCGTTCATTGAGAGCAGTGCGATTGGCATCATTATCCTGTTAAAAAATGAAGTCACCTCCTATATCCAAATTTTGGGCGGATAATTTAAAATTTCTCTTTAAAATATTTAAATAGAGCTTATGATTCACAATACCACAAAAAAATACCAAATTACCTAAATCTGAGGCCGATTTACATCCCCACGCAAGAACACTTCCACCCCTCCATAGTTAATTCATCCAACAAGATTCTAGGGATTAAGTTTCTGAAAATACAAAATTGACAGCAAATTGATTGGGATGACAGAAAATTCTACATTTTGGGTTCCGACGGCCATACTATAGTTGGTAAATGAGGAGTTTAATTCTATGAATATATGTAGAACCTGAACTCCTCCACCGTAATTATTCTTGCGTGGGGCGTACACCGGCATCAGAATTAGGTATTTTTTATGGTATTGAAAATTATGAGTTATATTTAAATATTTTAAAGAGAAATTTTAAATTATCCGCCCGAAATTTAGATATAGGAAACGACTTCATTTTTTATCAGGATAATGACGCCAAGCGGGCTGCTCTTAATGTATGTCGCTCATGTCCCTATAACTGTCCCAGAACTCTGAAAACACCTCCCCAATCACTTTATTTCACCCTGTAGAACATATTTGGTGAGATTTTGATTTTTAAAGAAAGAAAACATGACAAATAAACACAAAATGTGAAATAAAAACTATAATTACAGAAGAATGGAGGAAAATCGATGCAGAAATTACAAAGAACTGATTAAATCTATACCACGACGTTTAAAAGTTATTGTGGACACTAAAAGATATCCTACTAAGTACTAAAATAAGAAAGAAATACAATATTTAAAGCTATGTTGAGATTTTTGTTAAATGTACGAATACTTTCATGGGGTAATTTTTAGTAGCTTCTTGTGTGTGTGATTATTATTTTTTTTAAAAAATATAGTAATACTATTTTTAGAAAACTGATTATGTCAATTCGTTAAGAACAAGTTGCAGATATCTTAAAAAAGTTCCAATTTCAATACATTAATTTTTATTAGTCGAAAATATTAAATTTTATATGAAATATATATTGCAAGTGTACGAACACTTTTGTGGTACACTGTATGTAATCATGGTTCTGAATGAATTAATAAATAAAAGCGTAAAATATTTTTAAGCGGATTAAATATCAAGAATCTGATATATATCTCATTCATTTTCATCCAAATAAACAAAACTATGGTTACATTAAAGGTGTGTTATAAACCAGAAGATCAATATGTTGTGAATTAAAACTTATTGACTGGGCTTGTATCTTTATTATAAAAAATATGAATTTAATAAGATTTTTTAGAAATATCAAAATTGTTTTCAAACAAAGCAAAGCATTATTGTTATGAAAGTATAGCCTTTCTGCAATGTTTTAAAGGATTAATCAGTACTTATATATACATATTATGGCAAAGTCTACGTTCAGGTTACTCGCGCAGTTGGGCAACACCAATTTCGCATGTGTCATGTGTGCTGAATTGGAAATCATGTGCTTTGTTTCATACAATGTTACCAAAAGGTTATGATTAAATGGAAGTACTGATAAATCTAATTTGAACAATGTAGATCAATTACTAATAAGACAAAATATCCATTAAATATATATATTATTAGATTTATTAATTTAAGTAGATTTCCAAAACTGAAAATTAAAAAGCATTCTTGAAATAGATTACGTTCAATTTTACTAACTAATTTGGCTCATTCTGTACAGTAAATTTTGACTCTTTCAATATTCGAAAATGAGATTGAAAGGAATCATAAAATAAGTGTATTGAAATTGTTGAAGCTCCTTTAAATGAATTCTTTTTGAAACCTTTTCCATAAATTAACCAAGCTAAAAAGGTTCTTTAAAATTTACATGAAATTAGTCTCCTAAAAATTATGGTTTAAAAAAATTAAAACGCGCTTTTAAAATTTTTTTAATCGAACTAAAAAGTAAAAAATAATTCTTAATATATGAATAAAATGATTTATGAGAAAATTAATGCCATTGTGTAATAAAAACGTGGGGTGTTCGAGATCAATTGTTATAATTTCTTACTAGTTCTATTCCGAGTGAGTGAATATTAATGTGCACCATGGTCAAGTGACGTGAACGACACCTGATATGGCCCCCCTCTCTTAACTACCACACCACACCAACGGGAGGACGTTTCAGTTTCGACAGATTTAACGTGCCTCACTGCCCTACATGGCGGGTCTTTAGTGGTACTGGACTCGAACTTGGGAAAAGGCCAGCCACGATCCGATACCTTGACTACTCTGCAACCCCCGCCCTAGTTCTATTCCGGAATAGAGTTCGTGTTAAAATATTTTACCACAATGACATTAATTTTCTCGTTAATCATTTTATTCTTAAATAATGAATTATTTTTTTACTTTTTAGTTCAATTAACTATAAAAAAGCGTGTTTTTAAAACTATAATTTATTTTTAATTTTTTAGTTCGATGTACAATAAAAGCATGATTTTTTAGTTTTTCAAACTATTATTTATTTACTTTCATTATAAAAAAAAACTGGGCAATTGTTTATATTTTAATAAGAAATTACTGATGTGACCGTTTTCGCTTTTGAGTTGTAATTTAATCTTTTAGTCACGAAATCTGGAGATGGAAAATCGTCTCATGATCCTCATCAGGACACTGAAACAAAATCATTAAATTATTGTATTGTCATTGTCATGTGTCCCGTTGGTGTGGTGTGGTAGTTAAGTGTGCGTCCAGTCAACCATTTCAAATTAATCTGCGACGTTACAATCAATTTGAGAGTGTGCAGTTTCAAATTAATCTTACCTTTTAGAGTTAAAAATTGAGTTCAAAGATTCCATTACATACAGTAAGAATTTATAAAAGCATGTTAAAAATTAACAATTGAAAACAAAACTTTATTTTGTAAACTTGCCTTTTTCAAAACATGCAAGCCAATTCAAATTTAAATATGAAAATAAAACTAAAATTATAACAAAGTAAAAAAAAGAATACTGCCTATAAATAAGTGCCTGAATAAATCAAATGATATCACTTATTTTGAATCAAGTAAATCACGTTAAAGTGTTATAACGCTGTCGTTTTTTAAAGAATCTATCAAAATAAGGTAAATATTTATCACATTTACCATATTCGTAAATTACTATTGTAGCCTTATTTTAAAAACAAGGCACTTTAGTTTTACAATTTATTCATTTTTGGGAATAAGAGGCAGCAAAGACTATATATTATCCTTTAAAAGATTAAAGAAATATTTACAATTTAGTTGATATCAAAATGTTTCATTTTCTGAACAAAAAATCTAAATTTTGATCTATTTGACTCAGCTTTCTCCAATAACTCTTTGATGGTGCCAATGTTTGGAATATTGCCCAAATTTTCAAAATGCATGCTTAAATAGAAATTAGCATTTGCTGTTTTAAATTTTCCTTTATAAATTTTTTTACAGATGTCTTCTGAGGTAATCCAGTCTATGTAAATGTTAGACTCTGTGACACATCTTGCGAAGTCAAAACATAAAATCAAAATAATCTAGTACTCTTGTGTTCTTCCGTGGGTAACGTGGTAGATGCGAAAAATAGTTCGGTAGATTCATGGGAAATAAATTTGTTGTTGGGCTCCAGTTTTTAAAATATTTAGCCGGTACATTAAAAGAACGCCTGTAAACCTGAATATCTTTTTAAATTTGTTTCAAAGTGTTACTTAAACATTTTTTCGGGTTTTGAGTACATGCAATGTTTCATATTCGATAAAACCATGTGATCAAACCTGATACAAACATACTCATTTCAAAATGAGTATGTCTATGTGATCATTTTTGAGTAAGTCTTTTTTCTCCGTGCGCCCTGGATACTGTGTGGAAGGTAGGAATGCAGACATCTTCATCTGATCGAATTTTAAATCGAACCCTACCAAAAATAAGTTAAGAGCGACCATAAAATATCCCTTTTCTCACATTTATGTTTTAAGATCCACAAAGGTAGCTGTAAAGTAGCGTGCCCGCTTCGTAAGCCTTGGGTTGGGGGTTTGACCCCGGCTGTAGTCGATAGACTTTCCGGATGTGAAAATAGTAGACACGTATGTCACATGATTATGTGGCAAGTAAAATATCCCTTGAGTATCAATTTGGCTTTGGTACTCTCGGCAATATTTAGCATCCGACGAGAGCTTGGATTAAAAAAATCAATTCAAGCGTCCTAATTTGGCAACGAGGCCGCCACTAGATGGTGCAACCATGAAATGGCTGTCATGTTTGGAGACATTTACCGTGTCTGCAGCAAAGACTTAGTTATGAAAAAGTGTGCAGCGCCGTTGTAAAATAAAAATATTCGACGTTTGAATCAGGACTCAAAATTGGAGTTTTTATTTTAAGGATATGCATTCCAACATTAACATTTTTAACTGGCATCTCTATGCACATTAAAGAATAGTGCCCCTCGCACACGTATGCCGGCTTTCACCAATATTGAAATTATTTTTCAAAAATCAAAATTTTCCCTCAAAGTTTGTGTAGTCCAGTGTGGTCGCCAACTTTTAGAATTTCCTGGAGCACCAAATATATTATTTTTTCATTTGGTAGATCATTCATACGATTGAGCATTATAGGACGAACCACTATAACGATATTGTCTCTTATTAACACCCTTTTATAAGTTTCACTTGAATGTAATGGACTGCTTGAATTCAATTTTTACCCACTTTAAAAGGTCACATTAATCTGAAATTTTGCTCACTTGTCCAGGACCGATGACAATACAATAATTTCATAATTTTGTTTCATTGTCCTGATCAGGATCATCAGGACTAACGATTTTCTATTTTCAGGTCCTGTCCTACATAGAGTGACTGTTTCCACACGCCCTTTCCAGATTTGGTGAATAAAAGATTAAGTTACAACTTTGTTTGATTAAATATAAAAGGGTGTTTTTTAGTTTTTTTTTAAACTGTAACTTATTTTTACATCACTACTTACATTTCCATATCACTGAAGTAGAACCTCACAAAAATCAAAAAGAAACCGAAAACGCAAAGCTATATCAAGAAACTGAAGTGTTAGTTGGCAGTTAACCATGGTTGTCTACCCTCAATTTCAAATTTCGCTAGACACACCTACAAAATAGATGCACCTGCAATTGCGCTTGATACACCTTAAAACACAAAATATTCATAAAAATATAAATAATGCCTCAATTTTTCTGTGGAACATAAAAATGTTTCACTGACCACAAGTTGATGACCGCTAATGTAGAGGGTCAAAACAAAATGTACAGAAAAAAATTAAATGTTCTTTACTTATCAATTCAATTTATATGTATTCTAAAATTGACCCACAAATCAGATTTAAATTACTTAGAATTTTAAGACAACTTTGGGTTCGCCATTTTTTTACAAGAAGCCTTGTAAATTTAATCTTTTAAGGCTATCTTCGGTATAAGTACTGATGCGACGCTATTTTAACTTATTTAATTTCTAAAATGTGGACCCAGTTTCTTAATTTCACGTCGCATCATAACCATAGTTAAAATAAACTAGAATGCATAAATTAAAAGTAAAATAAACAAAAATCAATAATTGAACAGAACGAACTTTTTAACGTTTAAGATAAATTTATTTTAAGCACACGCATATAGAAATTTACTTTTACTACAAGAAGATCAAAATGATTAACTTAGCTTGAGAGGGGAAGGGTGCTGGGGGAAGGACATGGTCGACGCCTGGAATATCGGAGTACGGTTCTTCTGTAGCACTGGGATCGGCTCTCCATCTCTAAAATCGGGTGCGTACCGTTTTTATTCAGCACCTTGTCACGCAAAAATCCTAGAGCGGGACTCTTTGTCTTGTCCAGTATAATTTCTCTAATTGGTCCCGAGGCCGGCGCAGTGTTACACCACCTACAAAAATTATGGGTTTAAGTGAACTTTTTAACGCGAGAACTTTCTTGACGCACCCCACCAAAAGGAATTTCACCACATCCGGTCAGGGGGACTCGTATACAAATTCCAAGCCGTTTCAGGGGCGGATTCTAAAACAGGAACAAATCTGGCCTCCCATCAGTACGTGGCCGTGGTAGCCGAGTGGTATAGGTATCGGATCGTGGCTTGCCTTGTCACGAGTTCGAGCCCAGTACCACTAAAGACCCACCGTGTAGGGGACAGATGCACGTTAAATCTGTCGAGAGCTCAAACGTCCTCCCTTTGGTGTGGTGTGGAAAGTTAGGAGAGGGGGTGCCAGCTCAGGTGTCATCCACGTCACTTGACCATGAATCAAAATTACGTGGTCCGTCGGCAAAAGCCCTCGTGCAGCTGAACAGTGCGACGTTAATATTCAATCAGTCAATCAATCGGTATAAGTACGAGAGCTTGAACTAAACGCGATGCACATTTTAAGACAGAAAAAAATGACTCAATTTTTCCATAGAAATTTGCAATATTATTGCTCATACCTCTGTTAACAATATAGTTTTTTTTTAAATGCCAAAATATTCCATGAATACTTTCTTTTTTGTTTTAATGCGTTAAAGCAAAGCCCATTTAACATTACGGTATAGGATAAAAATGCGAAACACATTTTATACCAGAAAAAATGAATGAACTCGGTTAAAAATGGGAAGTATAATAAAAACTACTGCTCTTTAAAGGATAGTGAAGCCAGAATATCAATTTAATGTTTCATTTCTTTTATAACTCAACAAATGTTTCAAATTCGGGTCCTATTCTTTAACATTAACCGAAGACAGCCTTAAACTTTTGTCTTTCTTTTTGGCACGTTTTGTAGAAAAATTTGTTAAGTGAGTGATTTTGATATACACATACTAGAGTGAATTAATATCTTTTGTACTTCTCTCCCTGACATTGCAGAGGGTCGCTATGGAAATATCCATCAACAGCGGAGAAATGAAATTTTTCTAAAAAATGTTGTTGTTTTGCACAATTGACACGCTTCAATAAGCAAGACTTTGGCTCCTTTTTTCCATTTTTGTTTTTTGAATTAAACAAAATTCTTCTTGAGTCGATTCTTCGCGAAGCCGTGATCGTATAGTGGTTAGTACATTGCGTTGTGGCCGCAATAACCCAGGTTCGAATCCTGGTCACGGCAAATGTTTTTTTTTCATTCATAGAGTTTTATATAAATTTACCAATAAATATAAGATGAAGGCTAATTTTTGCTTTTAAGCTTTTTTCTAAAATTGAATAAATGTGAGATGAAAAATAGTATTGAATTATTTTTTACTGTTAAATGGAATATTTTTTTAAACATTTTTTGCTCCCCAAAATACAGAAATTTAAATAAAATAATACTAAATATCTTATTTTATAACACTTGATTAAAAAAGTTTTGAAAATTGAATGAAATGTTAGAGTACGTATTAATGTTAAAAAAACAAAGGAACTTTTCAGTTTCATAAGACCCATCTTTCACAAGAAGAACGATGTACACATACATAAAAAAATATTAAGGGTAAATTTTACCTTCGTGAAGAACAAAATTCAAAGTAGTTGCAATTATATAAATACCACATTTCCTTCTTAAAGAAATCTTTATATAAAAGAAATATTTTCAACAATATATTTTCGAATATTTAGTCATGTAACTTGTTTTCATTTGTGAAATGCTCATGAGCAAGATAAAAAATAAATGTTAACGTTTTATTTTCCTGCAGATCTTTAGAAATGTCTCGTGTAATTTACCGAATTTTATTGAAGATGATTAATCTTTATTTTTAATATTATTTTATTAATGTATCCTATAAAACACAGAAGGGCATTTAGACTTTGCAATTATAGATATTAATAAAACTCTTACTAAAAAAAGCTAAATACATGAAAATTTGATTTCTTTTGATTCCCATTCTTTATTTTTCAATCCCTAATATTAGCTCACTCTCTCTCTCTCTCTCTCTATATATATATATATTTATATGTATATATTTATCTTGATCAAATTTTCAATCGTTGGATAAATACTTTCTATCCATCCACTCAAGTTCCAATACATTTTTTTAAATTTGTAGTAGATGACACTTGATGTTAATACAGTTCTTTCAAATATTAGTTCAATAGTTAAATTTAATTTAATTAATTACTGGTTTTCGAAGCCAATTTAGATTCATCTTCATTGTTGTAACAATGCGACTGTTAAAACACAATGACAAAAGTTGGCCGTGAAAACCGATTTTTCAGACCAACTTGCCAAACTGGGTGTGTGTGCATTGTTACGATTGATTGATTGAATATTAACGTCGCACTGTTCAGCTACACGAGGGCTTTTGGCGACGGACCACGTAATTTTGAACCATGGTCAAGTGACGTGGACGACACTTCACCCCCTCTCATAACTACCACACCACACCAACGGGAGGACGTTTCAGCTCTCGACAGATTTAACGTGCATCGCTGCCCTACACGGCGGGTCTTTAGTGGTACTGGGCTCGAACCTGTGACAAAGCAAGCCCCAGTCCGATACCTATACCACTCGGCTACCGCGGCCGGCGTGTGCATTGTTACAACAATGCAGATAAGTAATGCTCTTTTTTCAATTCCTACTATTAGTTCACTCTCTCCCTATATACATTTACTTATATATATATATATATATATATATATATATATATATATATATATATATATATATATATATATATATATATATATATATATATATATATATATATCGTTCAAATTTAATAAGTCACTTTCTATTCATCTATTCAAAGTAGGAATTGACTTAAAATTTTTTTATATTATTAAAACTTGTTTTTTTCCTTAAAAAATACCGAATAAAGGATAAATACTTTTCCACACGCAGTAACCATCAAACTGGTATGCTAAATTCTATACAAACATACTCGCATATAGCATTTTAATTTAAAAATTAAAATTAAATACAGATTTTAAAGTTGTTGTTCTTTTATCTTTCACACAAGTTTTAATCAAATTTGAAACGGCAATGTACACAACAAAGTTAACTTAACTGCAACTGTAGAATGGTTTAAGAAGAGGTCAAATTCAGAGCTTCATGTCACATCAAAACAGAACAACGAATTTTTAATGACATAATTATTATTCAAAAACATTAATTTAATTTGAATTAACATCCTTAAAGAACAACACAAACACTATACCCAATGAATTTCATCCTTTTGTACCACACTTCTAAGACGAGGATGACACCTCAATTGGAATTTCATTCGCCTCATTAAATGAAATTTAACTACCCCATTTATCTCTCAACAACACCTTTCATGGGTGAGTGAATATTAACTTTGCACTGTTCAGCTACACGAGGACTTTTGGCAACGGACCACATAGTTTTGAACCATGGTCATGTGACGTGGACGACACCTGAGCTGGCACCCCATCTCCTAACCACCACACTACACCAACGGGAGGACATTTGAGCTCTCGACAGATTTAACGTGCATCGCTGCCCTACACGGCGGGTCTTCAGTGGTACTGGGCTCGAACTCAATACATACCTGCCATGATCCGATACCTTGACCACTAAGCTACCGCAGCCCCGACACCTTTCACGGAATCAAGGTTCAAAAGCAACATTTAACTCGATGGGTGGCATGTATAATATTTAAAATATTGCTTCAATTATTGACCTGTTTCTCTATGCTTTTTGAAAATTTAATCTTCCAAGCGAACAGAAGTCACAATCAGTCAGTACATTGTATATTTGATGTATTCCTGTTATTCAGCCAGACAAGGTATGTTAATTACTAACAGAACATCGCGTATTTTAGAATAATGTTGCAGGGATAATAACGATACTTGAGCCTTCAACGCCTTCTGTGGCCGCGGTAGCCGAGTGGTATAGGTATCGGATCGTGGCTTGCCTTGTCACGAGTTCGAGCCCAGTACCACTAAAGACCCGCCGTGTGGGGCAGCGATGCACGTTAAATCTGTCGAGAGCTGAAACGTCCTCCCGATGGTGTGGTGTGGAAAGTTTGGAGAGGGGGTGCTAGCTCAGGTGTCGTCCACGCCACTTGACCATGAATCAAAATTACGTGGTCCGTCGGCAAAAGCCCTCGTGTCGCTGAACAGTGCGACGTTAATATTCAATCAGTCAATCAACCCCTTCTAGCAACCACATCATGTTAACTTGAAGCACGAATAAATTTAGCGTTAATTAGTATATTTTTAGAAGAACAAGACGCGAATTTTTTACCCTTTGGCTATGAATCCGTTTCCATTCTAAGAGGGCTACCTTCACTCCCGAATTTTGGACCAAGCTATTTTAACATCATTTTTCCATTTGACACGGTTTTCGCATTGCTGCGCTGTTAAAACAAACGAAAAACCCAAATGCTAGTACACTCTTCGAGATCTTTAAAGGTCGCAGTAGCCTTGAGGTCATGATCACGGACTCGTGACCAGCGTGTCGCGGGTTCGAGTCCTGGTGCCTCTGAAAATCCGCGCCATGTAAAGAGGGTGAATGCGTAAATCTGTCAAATTCTAAAGTCCTTTCATTGGCGTGGTGTCATAGTTTGGAGAGAAGGTGGTAGCTGAGGTCACTTGACCATGTGTAAAGAGCTCTATTCGGGTTCTTTTACTAATCCTCTTGGGGAAAGTATCCTTTAACTGTGATTTTTTAAATTGAAAACCTTTTTCGGTAGATGACTTGATTTGATGCAAATGCAAATACTATTTAAGACCTGACTTTGGGTCCATGAGAAGTATGGAGAAGCGTTGGTTATTAATCGTGAATCTAAGAATAAAGAAAGGTGAATTGCAATTGAGAGGTCGCGCGTCCTGAAATTAATATTCGAGGTAGAATCCACGAGAAGTGTGGAAATAAATACCATTAGAGATGACCGAACAATCGGAGTTCGAGAAGGAGCTCCGACTAAAGCTAGGTGATTTTTAATAATTTTATACATCCGATTAGAATTTCAGATTGCTCCCCGATTGGATCTATAGAGTTGTACATTTCCATAAAGTATTAAAGATAGAATAAAATAAGCTCTTTTCTAATATCTCTTGCCTGCTTCTTCCCCGAGCCCTGTTACACCCACGGCCTTCGGACCACGACGCATGGTTCAAACTGATGAGGTCTGTCGCCAATAGCCAACGAGCAGCTTTAAGTGTGACGTTGATATAACCCACACTCACTCACCCTAAAGTCTTAGCGAAGATTTCAAGCACCTCCATAATAGAACGGTAAGTGACGTAAACGTTATATGAGGTAATTAATGAACTAAGCATAATAACTTCACATCTCTCAAAAAGAAATGGATGGATACTTTCAACAAACAAAAAATTTTTACTATTCCCTACACATAGAGATAAAGACGCGGCATGAAAATAATTAGATAAGAAAGTCAATCAAAACGTATATATTAAACTTTAAACAAAAAATCAAGAGCGAAGATGTGATTTTTGACATTCTACAATAATCTTTTATACAAATACAAATATCCACAAGTGCTAGGAAGTCTAAGAAGTTTCGTGTTTTTTAGCGATTATTACGCTTGAACAATCACGTGTTTGGGTAGCCTGCAATTAGAGCAGATTGTGTTTTTCAGAAGAAATCAAGTGCTTTCTTTAGACGGCTCATTTCGTAGCCGTGATCGTATAGTGGTTAGTACATTGCGTTGTGGCCGCAATAACCCAGGTTCGAATCCTGGTCACGGCAATTTTTTTATATTCAATTTTAAAACTTATTTTAAAATTCTTAAAAATATATTTTTTAATTAAAACATAAACATTGATGCAGATCCTTCAAACAATGCAAATACTGAGAAAAAAACTCCTACTTACAAAAGTACTCCAAGTACTACAAAACAGTAAAAACTAAGCAAGTTTAATTGCTTTAAAAATCGCACATTTGACAACAGGGGAATCAAAGATTCTAACAAGATATTCAATTAAAAATGTCGTTGACCACATGGCTCTTGATTTAATGGGACGCGACAGCAATGAATAAATCATACTGTCTCTTGTAGGGTGCTCAAAGCTACGGACAACGACAGGCGTTACTTAACCATTTGCCATGACGAAATTCGTGGGCCTTGATCTGGCCTTTGCCGATCAGGGAGCATTTGTAACAACAACATGTGTAATCCAATGTTGCAAAAACCCAGCAATTAATATTGTCCGATGAGCTGGGGCATACGATAACCCGGCAATCCGGATAACTCAGCCACAGGCCTGCGGGTCGAAAAGGACCCACGTCAAAACCCGTTTGTTGTGTCTGATGCAGAAATTATTGTTGCTCTCACACTTAATGAAAAAATTCCGGGAAATGATGAAGACGTTAGAGGACACCGTACAAATATCACATAGTGAGGGACTCAAGGTTGTCGAAATCGTCTTTCATAGTCTTTTGAGCAACAAGGTGAGTCGGTAATGGACTTACTGTTCCTTTGATGAATCAGCACAACGCAGAGTGCAGTACGAAAGACAACAGGGCATTGCGCAATTTTTTAAAAGGAGTAGCCATTTTTTGCAAAATCGGCTACTTTATTTTCATTATATAAACAACTTTATGCCTTCATCAAGTATTTTTCTGAGGTGTGACTGATCAGATAAATTTTTGAATACTGCGTATTCACGTTAATTTTCATTTTCATGTAGTAATTGTTGTATGTACCTTCATAAAGAACTTACTTTTCCTTAGTTTAAGGGTATTTGTGGGCAGTTTATTTTCCGTTGTATTCTCAAGCAAACAATACATACAAGTTCAGTACAATAATTTCATAGAAAAAAAACACTAGAACTTTTTATTTTTTATACCGTTCTCGATAATCCGGCATTTCCACAAACTCGGCCATCCTTTGGACCCCATTAGGCCCAGTTTCGGGACTTATTGTATTCAACAAGTACATAAGAGTCAAGTCATGGGTTTATTTCGCAATAACATCCCGAACGTCACGTGGAATATTGGTAAATGCTGCATATAAAAAAATTCGAACTGCTATTTAATGACCACATGTGGTTTAGTATGGATTTAGAAATACATAATTCATCATGTAATGGAATTTCTAATTACAAAGCCCCCTATCAGAAGGCAAATACTATAGGACTTTAGAGGACGTTAATATAAATATGCGAAATTGATATATCTGTTCATATTTATATATTCCGTGATCTTAACTATGACGCATTTAACGAGTACTTGTTAGCACATGACCACACACCCAAAAACGGAATCTTCATAATAAAGGTAAGTACTCCAACATTAAAATTATAAACTGACATTCCTACACACTTTAACAGTATATCAAAATATCCTGCCCTCTAAAACTTTTGTATCACCAAACACACAATTTCCGCTTTCACCAGGAATGAGCTTGGTTTTTTAGAAATCAAAATTTCTCTAAAAGTTCAAATAGTGGGATAAAGTAAAAGACACACACAGAAAAATTACAGAATCTTTTCCTGAAGCTGAATATAAAGGTTTTCAAGAATTGACTGAAAATAGGTTTAAATTATTTATAATTTTAAGACAATTGTGAGGCCCACCCTTTTTCCCAAGAGACACATTGTCGAACATTTTGAACATAACTGTCTTCTTGACACGATATGGGACAAAATTATTTTGATATTACTCTGAATTAATATTGCATTTAGTACTCAGAAATACCTATCAAAGTCTGAGAAGGGAAATGTCCTTAAGAAATTATTGTGCAAACGAGATATGCTTCAATGACCAAGCCTTAGGATTGTTATTTTTAAGCTAGAGCAATTTCATTTCCTGAATTGAATAAAATCCTTCTTAGGGTAAAGTCTTTTCTAAGCCGTGATCGTATGTTGGCTAGTACATTGCGTTGTGGCCCAGGTTCGAATCCTGGTCACGGCAACGTTTTTTTATTTTTATTTTTGAGAGGTTCATTAATTTCACGATTTTATTAATAAAATATAGTATAAGGTTAAACGAATTAAATGGGCAGATCACGTTATCAGAATGAACGAAGACCACACCACTAAAAAAGTCTTCAATGCTCAACCAATGGGCACACGAAGAAAGGGCAGGCTAAATCTCTGATGGATTGATGGCCTAGAAAAAGATCTCTTAGTTTTAAGAACTAGGAATTGGAGAACACTGGCAGGAAGAAGGCTGGCCTGGAAAAGGTTTCTTGAGAACGCCAAGGCCCATCCTAGGCTGTCGTGCCATTGAGGAAGGAAGGATAAGTTAATTTTTTCGCATTAAAAAATGAATCTTTCAAAGTAATATTAACTTATTTTTTCAGCAAAAAAAAGTTTTCTTCTTATTATTTTATTTCTTTTTTGTTAAAGAGAATTGTGTTTTTGAAACATTTTCAAAATTGCACACATTTAGTTAAAAGAGCACAGAAGTTACAGCCCATACTAATATTAAAAAAATAATGAATATTTACCGCTTTTATTAGACACAATTTTTGCAACAGTAACGATATTCATAAATAAAAACTACTGACTGGCATACCATCGTAAACAGAATTTACTTAAGCAATTATTAAGCATTTATTATTCCCCGCTTCCTCACATTTTCTTAAAAAATCGGTACTTATTAAGAAACACATATAATTTGCAACATATTTTCGTTGATTTACTAGAGTAACATCTCACTAATTTTGAATACTTATGAGGAAGATGTAAAGTAAATTGTGCTCTATTACATTTACAGAGAAAATCATTTAACATGATGAGGGGGGATTGAAATATTTTTTCGTTTTAATGAATATAACAAAAAAAAAAAAAAAACAACATATATATTCAACAAAATTAAATTTATTAGAGTACAGTTTACTTACATAGATGTGTATAAATGCACGTAGTTAATAAAAATCACTGGGAAAAACATTCTCACAAGAACCTAATGAAATTTAATACAAAATTTTCAAGCTTTTTGAAAAACAAAACAGTTATTTGGAAAATAATCTGGTACTTTTCTTTGGATTGCTTTTTTATGACATCATTATCAGCATCAAATTTCGATGCCATCTATTTTTTAAATTCATTTCAGCATTGGAATGTGCGTCTAAATAACTGCTCATACTTGTCATGATGTTACTCACTTCGGATGAAGTGGGGACAGGAGCTACAGTATTCACTTCATTTTCGTCACCACAATTTGCCTCAATGATATTTTTTGAGCTCCGATAAACCTCCAAAAGGTCTTTGTCTGTCATCATTGAGGCTGTACACACATTATCATCATCTGCTGTAATGAACTCTTCCGATGATACAATAGGACAGTCCAATAATACAGGAACTTTTTCAAACATTTCATTAAGACTGTTTTCGGCTAATGTTAAACATTAGGACATTTTTTCAGATACATAAGTACTCGAACATTAATATTATATTTTATCATACTACTCAATTTTTTAAACGAGTTAACCCATTTTTTTCTAAAATGTGTTTCGTACTATCCTGTAGAGAAACCCTTATTTTATCATACTACTCAATTTTAAACGAGTTAACCCATTTTTTCTTTTATAAAATGTGTTTCGTACTTTTTCTCCTATACCATAATGCTATAAGTGCTATCCTTTTACATGGGCCGTGGGTAGCCTAGTGATTAGAGCATCGGACTCCAGACCGGAAGGCCTGGGTTCGATGACCGATGCCACCAAACACCCTCCGAGTACACACGGAGTACGTGCTCGTTAAATGAGTGGGTCCGTAGTCTTGTGGGCATAATCACGAGCGTAGAGACTAGAGAATATTTCCCTCCCCTTCAGTTTACATGCTGAAATTGTGGAGGTGGAGATAGAGGTCGTGTAGCCATCTATCGTCCCTTCGGGGAATTTCGCCGAGCCAAATCGTACTGTCACCTGTATGGTGCTCAAAGCCAACGACAGGCGTTCCTCTTGTCCATGACACGATGAATTTCGTGGGCCTCGATCTGACTACGTCAGACAGGTGGCATCAGAAAACAACAACAACAACAATCCTTTTACATGATAAAAGGAAAAACTAAATATTAATTTTAAAAACACTATATTATACAAACAAATGCATGAGTTACAATGCCACAAATTTTTATAAATATTGAGGCACGTTTTCTTTTCGAAAATATGCTCCGCTTTAAGCTCATGACCTCATACATTTGGCGAAATAGCTTTATGTCGGCTCAGTTTCAATATCCTCTTTCTCCAGAAGGGAAATGTTTCCGTGTTAGGCGATTTTCGTTTCGTGTTCAGAGAAAAAATCCATTAAAATACATGGTAGTTTATCTGGACCATTGTATTATTAACCGATATTTCATCTAGAACGTTTTCGAATTAAACGTATTTCAATGTATTTTATTTCTTTGAGAATCTTCAGAAATGTCACACATAACTTACTGCATTTTCATTAAAGAAATTGTTTTCTGTTTTTCAAATTGTATTGTTAATGTGTACCAAAACGAGTTTGAGCTGGTATCCTTCTCTTCTAACATCCACAATATTTTAATTTGCGAACTTAAAGCAAGATTAAATTTAAAGCGCATCATTAGCAGCACTATACAACATTCTCGGCAAGGAGAAGACAGAAATTATTTGCCTTTTGGTTTATGAGTCATTTCTTTTTAAGACTGGGCTACCCTGCATCCTCAACTGGATCAAGTAGCTGAGGTATTTAAACAGTTTCATTGTTCCCATTTCACATAAAAAGTTTTTAAATTAGTGGAATGTGAAAACCACACAACAAAAACAACAGCTGAATCTTTATGAGTTTTGTACCTTACGTTACATGTAGGTGTGAAAAATGTCTCATTAGTACGTTTTGTTTATATAATCCTATGAAGTGTTTGAATACAACCCTATGAAGTTTCTCTCAAAAATACAAACAGTGAAAATGGTTTTGTAGCGCCCCTTCTTTTGCAAGTCGAAACAACAAATGACATGAATAAAAGCCCTTAAAGACTGCACCGAATAGGGATTCCTTTCGTATCAGTCGTCTAAGGCATGCACGGCGTAGCTGCGAACCGGTAGGTCGGTGGATCCAATAAGCACCCCTGCTAAGGTCAATAGCTTAAACTTGAAGTTTAATCCTTGGATCATGATTTAATAAAAATCAACTAAGTAGTTTAGAGAGGGAACGAACTCTCCTCTCTTGTTTCTGAAACCGCATTAAGTAAAATAGCAGAAATACCAAATGTAAATACAGAGTAATAAATACCGTAAGATCAACTGAATTGTGACACAAAATTACGTCGTTTTTCATAATATGAACTCTCTCAGCAGCTATAGAAAAAGTTCAAAAAGTAACCTAAATCGAAAAATGGTCTAAAAATAAAATGAAAGAACCACAACACTAAGCTAATAATTTTCACCTTTTGCATTGGATTATTTGTGGACTTCATAAAATTCTTTAAGTGTTGAACATTAAAACATCCTGTTCGTACTAATGAATATTGCATCTAGGGCCCTAAATTTATTAGACTTCAAAAACACTTCTGAAAGAGCAGGTAAAAGAGGCTTGGAACTTCCACAGAATGAAATACAATCTTCTAGTTTTTTTCTCAATACAGCCTTGTGTGTACTAATATATATTACACAGGGTGTAAACTCTACATACAGTCGACAGCGTAAACTCTCCATACAGAAAATATAGTTGAACCTCTATTTTCCTGCAAACTTGAACATTTCACAATTTTCTTCGTAAAATAATCTCTCTTTAGCAAAGTGCATTTTCTATATAACGAACTTTTTCTTTTGTAATTCAATTTTTTTCTCTCCCCCATTTTTAAAGTATTTCTGAACATTAAGTTATTCTTTTTTCAACAAATTTTAAAGAGGTCATAAATTTTGAACGGGTTTTATTAGATCCTAACTCACCAAAAGCAATAGAGTTCTGGATGTTTCATCCAAGAAGTGCAACCTTTAAACCCCATTGTCCTATTCACTAGAAAGATCTTCGATATCCTTTTTCACCCTCAGTGGAATTGTCTCGTGTCCCCGAGTTCTAGTTATAAAAGAACATATCCTTACTAATATTATAACGCAAAAGTTTGTATGCTTGGATGTTTGATAATCTTTCACGCGAAAACATCTGATTGGATTTTAATGAAACTTTACTATAATATAGCTTATACATCAGAATAACACATAGGCTATAATTTATAAAAATATTGTGTGAAGTGTCCAAAATATAACGCTAATTAATTATCCAATACAGATGCACCAAACAGACAAAAAGAAAATAAGGAGAAAAAGAGAAAGAAAGACAGGAAATAAAAAAAATAAAATAAATCAAAATGTTTTTTTAAAAGCACCGAAAAGAGGATTATTTTTACGAGATCTCCTTCTCCATTTTTATTTTAAGGAAACATAAAGGAAGAATGCAGCTGGGAAAAACAATAAATAAAGAGAGAGAAAGAAGGGGGGGGGAGTGAAATTATTGAATTTTATTGAAGGTATCATTTTTGCTAAAAAGAAAAAAAACAAGAAATTAACCTTAAAGTATATTCATATTGCTGACTAACAGTTATACCAGGAAAATGCAATATATTATGGGAGAAAAAAATAAGATTTAAAGATTGAGA
>BMAU01018366.1:0-45504 GCA_019973935.1 Trichonephila clavipes | reverse complement strand
ATACAGTTTGAATTCAAATGAAGACCAACACAACACAATTCTCATCAATTTCACGGATAAATAAGACAAACAAAAACTAAAAGAACAATGAAAAAATAAACTATACTCACACAAAATCAACACTACCGTAAAAGACACAGCTCAATAGCAAGGTAATGGATCACAAATTATTTAAGGTGACTTCTTACATTCAAAATGTGAGACACACACCTGGAAGTATCGTGTGAGTAGTAACGCAACATACCAAATCAATTTATTGCATCGTTTGCAATCATATATTGACTGTGCCTGCTCTCCAACAGAGTTAAGGAAGAAATATAAATCACCATGGTTAAAGATATTTTGCATTGAATACAGTAGGAAAAATTCAAATATGAACATGGATTTCACATCATAAATCTTCGACAAAGCGTTGGTAATAATTGAAAGTGTTTTATTATTCCCACACGTCATCAACAGTTCATGGCATATCTTTAAAATTTAGTGGCTTAGATCTAGACATGGATTTGTTCTCGCATGGACAATCATTTGATGCGTTCTAGAGTAGGCAGACAAAACAATCAGTTCTATATCTGCACAGATATTGAAGCTACACAAAATATTGTCTATCCAGAGCATTGTAAAATCTCTCATCTCACGGACTCAAAGCAAAACCATTTAATCAAATTTGACTATATTTTATTTGTATAAGATAGCTTTTTGATTCAAAGTAATATAGCAATTTTTTTTCTTCTGCGTAAGACTACCCCTCTCATTTATATGTATTTGGCTGTTTTATGAACCGCTTGAACTTCTTTATGTATTTTTGAAATTGTTACTGGCATATTATCGCAGCATATTGGTGACATTATATGAAATGAAGCTCCTGGTTGCCAATTCAGTGCATACAACATATAGGAAATAGGGGTTGGCAAGTTAATATAATGGTCGATTCTTGCGATAATACTCAAGTATCATTATTTCTTATAAATTTTAATGATTCGCATTTATTTTTTTGTTCATTGTTCTTTATTATATATTTTTCTGATTTATATGTTTTTGTTGAAAGTTCTTATTTGGTACTTATGTACTACCGCAACCTATTGGCGACATTATATGAAACGAAGCACCTGGTTACCAATTCAACACATACGACACTTAGGAAATCGGTGTTGCCAAAATGGCGAGTTATAATAGAGTTTGCGATTGCTGCAATAAGACGAAAGTAACCTTTCTTTTATTTGTTTGAATTTTTGTGTATTATTATTTACTTTTGTAACCCTCGTGGCATACTTGGTGGTGCACCGGTCTTTTAACCAGACTGAGCCACAGCAACATCTGGTACAGCTAGTTATAAAATAAAATAAAATCTTAAAAAAGATATCACAAAAAAATAAAATAATGCTCAATACTTTAAAAAAAAATCAATATAAATAGTTTCCTACAAACGCAAATATATATTAGAAAATCTTTATTTCGTATTTCAGAGACATGAAACAAAATTTAAAAAATTGTCAAAAAAGACAAAGAAGCATATTTAAGAAAATTCCCTTGGATTAATTTCATAGAAGACATCATGAGGGTAAAAAATATTTTGGCGCGAGGTCCTTCCCTCTCTCTCTCTCTTGCGGTTTTATGAAATAAAGTTAAATATTAAAAAGATATCAAAACAAAAAATATGGTTAAATATATTGATTAAATTAATATAAACAATTTCGTACAAACACAAAAATTTATATTAGAAAATCTTTATTTCATATTTCAAGAAAACATCAAATAAATTTAAAAATTATCAAAAATAGATAAAAACCACATTTAATAGCGACGTTGATTAATTTCGCCTTATTAAGACATCACGAAGTACAAATAAATACTTAGCGAGGTCCTTTATTTGCGGGTAACGATGGGCAAAAAAAAAAAAAAAAAAATAGTAAGAAGTAAATTATAAAAATAATACCTAAAGATTATATATTGAATTTAAAAAGTATTACTGGATAGAAAGATAAAATAGGTGTGCTAATATTCATAATATTAATTTCACATACTATTTAAAGCAGATAACGAAAACGGAAATACAATACTAACGTTAATTGCAGTAAGAAGAACTGAAATAACCTTATCAATACTAAGTTTTGATTCGTAAAAATAATTATTTTCGCTTTATAAAGAAATAAATTCTGAATAAAATTACTGAAAAAGTAAGTTGTATAATTTTTTTAATTGAGAACATTTATAACCCTGTGCACCAAACTGAAGCTTACATAGAAGTAAAAGCGTGAAGCACTCATCACGAAGAAGGGAGAATTACAACACAAACATGTATGTCTTACCCGGAATTCGAACCCAAACCCCCTACGGCACCGCAGTCAGCTTCACTATACCGGATGGGCGACTAATTTGTGAGCAAAATCACACACAAAAACATTCCTCGATAATACTATTCGAATGTTGACAAAACTACAAAACAAAAGTTTAGTTGTTAAAAGGATAATCATTAAAAAATTATTTACTCGAAAAAGAATTCAATTAAGTATCAAAAAGAACAGAAAAATTGGATAAATAATCCAACCGATAAACATAACTATATTAAAAATATGTAATAATCTTGAAAAACTGCGTAAAAAGTAGAAAATTTCGCATTTAGTGAGAGGCGTGACATTATATGGCGTCATAAAACCAGAGAATCATTTAAAAATTAAGAAAGACGGAATAATGAGTACATAAAACCCCGTCGGGTTCAAATGCAACGTAATGTCAAAGTTTCACAGGAAATGGACCTGTAGTTTCGAGATTAGCGGCTTTGAACAAACACATTGCATTTGTACTTATATAGATAATGCTTAGTTTTAAAAGAATGGATTTATGATGTTGAAGGAATTTGAAAATCTCTGGATAGGAATGAATCTGAAACTATCCAAATATAGAGATGCTGAGTCGCTATGTTTATCTAGTAAAATTGCTGTCTTTTAAGACTCTTTATCAATTAAAATATTATTTGCAACTATTCAAGAAGGAAATGGATATTCATAGAGATAGTTCTATGGATTTTATACAGTTTTCATTTATAAATGTGTAAAAAGCACTTTAGAATTATTAATCACAGATTTTATTTTCTTCGTTAGTAATGTATATAAAGAAGGAAGAACATTTTCAATCATATTTACTTTTTTATTATAATGGTATAAAGGTCGTATCACACGTACACGTTACGAGCAATTTTTACTCGGTTGCCATAGCAACGGCTTTCGAACAACTTTTTACTACTGAGCTCAAAGAGTTATTTCAGAATAAAAGTTTTTTGAAATTCTAGCCAATGGGGTTCTTCGGCGCCATACTTCATAAACGAAATGGAGGCTTCTATTTCGTCAAACGCATCAGATATGGCGTATAATATTTTAACGGCGTGTAAAATTTTAAATAGAATGGTGCTTCGTTTCTGTTTACGCTCATCAACAAAAGCGCGAGCGAAATAAAACAAATATTTTTGGATGTTCGTTTGTCGAAGCAGAAAAATCGGCGAGTAAATTTTCAAGCAGGACATATAGCGCGGCTGATGTCAGAGCCTGCCGTATTGTGTACGGCAATTCTTCACCCTCACATAGGAAGAAATATTAGTCGAAAAAATTGCACTAAAAATGTACGTGTGATACGGATTTAAGATATCACATATATAGCACATTTTAATTACATTCACTAGAGCTTAGAGATTGTACAATTTTTTTTTTAACCTGATCTTCCAATAAATGGATATCAGTGTGGAAAATGTGTCTCAAATAATAAATTAAAAAAAAAAATTAGAACTTTCAAAAATGTTGTTAAATGGTCTTCAATTTCAAGTTATCTAACATTAGGAGATTTTTTTTTTATAGAATTTGAAGACAGAACGTTGATTGAAATTATACTTTTCATTTAAAAAAACCTTTTAATTATGATTAAAGAATACAGAATACTTTCATCGTTATATTACAATTTAAGTGAAAGATCTATATTCAAGCATGTTTGTAAACTAAAACTGGTTGAATATATATATATATATATATATATATATAATTCAGGCTTGAATCTTCAAAATATGTGAAAAATTGAATCATTTGTCATAATGTTGAAAAATTACTTTTTCTTGAAAAAAATATGAAAGAAAATGGAAAGTAATAGTTTTTTAACGATGCATAACCCAATCGAATTATTAACTTCTTGATTTATTTCAGCTCAGATGTTCGAATGAAAACGTTTTTAGATGGAAAACCATGATACTGTGTAAAATGCCAATGTTTAGGTAACCCGTTGAATTCAAAAATATTGAATCCTTACCTTTGTTGGGGTTTATTTTTTTGAAAAAGAGGAGGATTTTTATGTTTACAATCTTTACGTAGCAATTTGAAACAGTATTGGAATTTTATGAATCATAAAAAACGTTTCAAGGCATGAAAACAAATTTCAGGCATACAAATCTCATTGTGTTTTCTCTTAAAGTGAGCTAACAACGGCAAAATAGAAAACGAAATTATAATTGTAAATAGGTTATAAAAAAATATTTAAACATCGCTTTTGTGTGAAATAAAATGGTTAGATGTAATTTATCCTGAAAAACGGTAATCATCCGGTTTATTTAGAGAATCTATTTTATGCATCAAGATACGAAGTAATTTGTTAAAATTCACTTTAGTTCCATTGCAATATCAAAATTACAAATTAGAAAAATTTCTTGAGAGTCAGATAATAGGAATAATCTAAGCTATTTTATAAAATTATGACAACATGCATAAATATAAGAAATAAATTTAATAAAAACATTAATTATAAAACTTTTAAAAATTTATTACAGTAATTAATTAGTTTTCCACACAAGATTTGTAAATTTAAATTTTACTAGTCATTTTCTGACTGTTATGACTTGTTTAATTCCAAAAAAAAATCATGTTAAGGAGATACATTTCCATAAAACTAACCAAAATATCGAATATTATCTCATTTTATTTGTGTGACTTTTCTAAATATGTGTACCAAATTTCATAGCTATAATATGTTGTTTAACAGGTTATTTAACTATTTTTTAAACAATATCTAGATGCGAAAACGAAGGAAGAAGATGTGATTTCAGCATTTATCTGACACGTTTATTGACCTAAAAACTTTCCATTTATTTACTTGTGTAAGAGTGTTTCTAAAACTTGATACTTTAACTGGAAGAGAAGTGAATGAATCCCTTTGTTTTTATTCCTAAGGTAAATGTTACTGCCTTTTGTTAAATAATTATTTTAAAATTATAATAAATTAACCAGCTCTGGGTTTTTCATGATATTGTGTGACAATGTTGTTAAAACTCTTTCTAAGTGATTCTGTACTAAAGAGAAGAAACATGTTTTCCAAATTAAAGTCTTAAGTTTATTTTAAAGTAGGAAGTTTTTTTTTATGTATAACATCCCCGCACTCTTCCTTGGAAGTAGATTTTGAAAAACCCTGTTCTTTTGGTTCTCTACTCAAGAAAAGAGAGTGTTTGTTACATTTCAAGTCTGTAGGTGCAGTACTTCTAAAAGGGAAATTTTTGTGTATAATGTCCCCGCAACCTTCCTTCACCCTGGGAAACCCTCGGTTTTCCCCAAAACCATTAGCAGATCCCTTCTCAACATTAAGAACATGTTTATCAAATTTCAAGTCTTAACTGTTCTAAAACGGTTCTTTTTATTTACAATGTGTCTCTGTTATTCCTCACCTTGGGAGTTGATTTTCGCAAAGCGCATTCTTATCTGATCTCTACTCAACAAAAGAAACTTACCACTGCACTTTCTTGTTTGTAGGACTAATAGTTTTGCAGTTCTCGTAATGAGTCGCTCTTCTCCTTTTTTATATATGTATTGATTTATTAATATGTAAAGCTAATATTTTTTTCTGGTCCTTCATATAATTCATGGTGAAAACGACTTTTGATTTATTCAATTATATCTGGATGTCTCATAAATATTTATGCAAATATCTCTATTTATATATATGAAATTGTTATTAGTTAAATAAAAGATAAAGGGGGGGGGGCTATGATCTTTTTTTTTTTTTTGTTATCAAGTCTTAAAGTCACCAGCAATAAAACATACCGTGCGATACTTGCTTGGACTTTCTCAATATGAACATAAAAACTAATACTTTCTAGGAAAAACAATACCTGTATTTTATTCTATTGGGCTGACAGAAACATATCTGCTTAAACGCATTAATGAAAATGAGTCCACAACAATATTTGTGAAAGTCCTCAGAGGAAACGTGCATCACATAAAATCTAGTTACTATTGCTCTTAGTGATAAATTTTTTAAAATTAAGTATTGGAAACAATATGCTTATAATTAATGATTTTTTTTAAAAAAAAGTGTTATTTTAACTAAACAAAAATACTAGATTTTGGAAAAGGGCTTTCGTCTGGGGCATTGTCGATTTAAGCTCAATTCGGGCCATGGGCGCAGAAAATCTGCTAAGGCCAGCTTATCCGGGCGCCCGCCCCAACGCGCCCAAAATATGCTTATAATTAATGATTTTTTTTAAAAAAAAGTGTTATTTTAACTAAACAAAAATACTAGATTTTGGAAAAGGGGCTTTCGTCTGGGGCATTGTCGATTTAAGCTCAATTCGGGCCATGGGCGCAGAAAATCTGCTAAGGCCAGCTTATCCGGGCGCCCGCCCCAACGCGCCCAATGGACAAGCCGGCACTGGTGTAGGGTTTGCTCAGACAAAATCAAAAAGCCTCATTAGTTATAAATGAAGCAGGGATATTAGCCCCGTGTTGTAGTAATATTTCCGTCATTTAAATTAGAACGAATCCTAATATAAACCTAAAATGTATGTGTGTAAGTTTTATAAGTTTAAAAGAAATTGAAAATGCATTAGATATACTCACATTACGTATTTTTTTATTTTATTTATTTATTCATTTTACTTAGGTTCAACACATTTTTTACTACATGATAATTCAGGATGTATTTTGCTTATAAAGATTAACATGAATTGATATGTAATATATGGATAAATGAGTATTATGTTTTAACCAGGGCTTCGAACTAGAACTGAACGGGAAAAAAATATTGGTTTATTTCGATTCGATATATCTTTAGTCATTTTGTTATTGTAACCAACTTATCAATATTTTCTAATTTAACGTCAACCGTATAATTATCATTACATGTACATTGCTTCTCGATTTCCTGTTCTGGCACTTTTCTGTTTCAGTTTCGCATGCAACTACTTGTAGAAGTCAGATTTATTTCAGTTAAATGAACATGAAGTATTCATGATTTTTTTTGAAAATATTAGTCTGAGTAATACTTTTCGCATCTCAGTATGTAATCATTCACTAATGTTTGGATAGACTGTTTAATAAGACAAACTAGTATCATGAACTTAGTTGTCAAATGATTTTGTAATAAGGGATATAACAATGCCAATGTTCACCGCTCGTATTGCGCGTGCACATACTGGTTAATTGTATGAATTCACATAGTGTACCAATTTTTAAAAAAAGAATAAAGTCTTCTAAATTTTGATAGAATTACATTTTTTTTGTGGTAGAATTATATTTTTGGACCAAATAAAAATATATATATAAGATAAAATTATTTACTAGGAACTGAACCGATAAATATTTTTAGTTGAACCGGAATGAAAAAAATTGCGGTTCGAAACCCTGGTTTTAACTCTTTCATTTATTCCATTGACCTTCTAAAGTTTAAATTAATTTTTTTCCCCATGATGATTGCTCGTTGAAAATCCTAAAACCTTTTTTTGTAATCAATATAAAATTTTGAAACTGTTTCTGGTTGTCTGAAATAAGGATTTAGATGAACAATTATTTTTTTTTAAAATCCATAAAGATAGATACAGCTGGATTTTGTTCCCTGTTTTTATAGTGTCAGAGGAATTTTTTTAATATAAATATCTTCATCTAAACAATTCCATATGGATAATTGTGAGAAATACATCTAAGAGTAAGAGGTAAAAAAGAAATCGTCTAAAAATATTAAAATTTGTAAAAAAGTAGTACAAATTTTAAAAATGTTGAAATGTTTTTTAAAAACATAAAATTTTAAATAGCTATTTTAGAATGTTGTTTTTTTCCTCCTGGAAATATATGTATAACATGGTACATATCTTATAATTAATGTGTTACATTACTATTAAATTCAGTATCTTAATTGTAGCACCTAAATTGAACTCTGAATGCTCTATCAGATACTAAAGTCAAAGCTTGGTAATCGCTTTTATTTATATTCTACTAAGCAGATGTTTAATGTAAACGGTAATTTGAAAAAAATAAATGTGCATGACTCACAGTCTTGCAAACCGGCTCGACTGATGGCCGCATTTCGTCTAAATGAGTTGAATGATTGTTTGTGATATTAATCCTAGACCTAAATATAGACAATGGCCATCCCAAAATAATAGTCTTGCCACTTTTGTCAGTTGACATGCAGTTTGAAATTCCCTGTTTTTCAGAGAATATTAAGGGAGTAATATTTTACGATTAAAATTATCCGGATTATGATCTAATGAAGACTGAGCAGGGAACAGAACGAGTCTCCCCAGCGAGAACGAGGTCATGGGCCCGAACCCAGGTGGCCCATCCCTTAAGACGTCCCTGGATGCAATTCAGTTACTTTTGTTCCTCAGGCATTAATAACTGATTTGTACTTAAAAAAACAAAAGGTAAATCGAATTGCCAACACAATCACATTTCCAGAAATTGATTTCTCATTCCTAGTCCTTTCACTGATGAATGAGATTTGAAGTTAAAAAATAAATCATCAAAACAGGTAAAAATGTTTTTGAGTTCCCTTAAGTCATCTTTCGTGGTGAAGTAGTTTATTTTTATTTGTGTTATATAGAGCTCACTACAGATAAATTCTAAAGGGAAAAACATTGAAATTTATAAAACCAGAAATAACTTGAGAGGGAGATGAAGTGCAGTAACTAAATTATCAAGTTTCCTCGTGGAATCGTGGGAAACAAACTGAACTATAGGCTTAGAATATAATAAGGCATTTATTCGTGTTTTAAATATTTCTGTCTTCTTTTTCTATACTGAAAAGAGTTTTAAAGTATTTTTGTTTTCAAAGTATCAAAATGTAGAAAGCACAATGTATAATAAATTGTTTTAGTAAGGGTTAAAATATTTTTAATGTGGTGTGAAGCACTCTAAATGGCAAAGAGCTCACCTTTGCAATTTTCCCCAAATGACTTTCTTTTTGAATATTCCATTTTTATACGTGGGAAAATGAGTTTATTATTCCCTGCCATTTTTGGCCACTATATTAAAATAATGGGAACGCAACCAGTTATTAAATACTTTAAAGAAGTCCTACTTCAGAGCAGTAAGCTTTAAATTTTACATTCTGTTGCGAAATAATACGGTCCATAAACGCCTTTTTTACAAAATTGATTGTCTTAATACGATTTAAGGTTGTTTATTCTAACCGTTATTGATGAGTGCTGAGATTTTAACTTAAAAAAAAAAAAGTTACGTTTGTCGCGATTCCAGTCGTCAAGTAGAAAATGAACTGTGGTACTATTACAGTAATTTATGTACGGGGAAGAAAAGATTTTAGGTGTTAGGGCTCTGAACCTAAAAACATTACAAAAGAAAACAGAAACAAGAGGAAACTTTATCTAAAAACAATTATTTTATTTCAATTTTAGAAGAGTGGTTATTTTTGTTAGAACTCCCCCCTTTTATCGAAAAAGAAGTCTTACGGAGCCATAAATGGATGAATTAATTAATTTAGCCATGTTCTAAGGAATAAAACTCCGAATTAGTGAGAAATAAATTTCTTTTATTTTAAGAATTTAAATTAACACTTTCTATTTTTCCAACAAAGCTTATTTTTTTCTCTGGAAGAGTGCTGGGAGAAGACCCCTTTTAGAAATACACTCATGTCCATAAATTAAGGATAATGAAGTTCAGGCAAAGAAAGAGACAAGCAAAACAAATTTGACTTATTTGTAAAGTCTATTTATTGAACAAAAGGTAAAGAGCAAAAAATATGCTATATGTTTGACATAATTAATAAAAATTGCGATTTTTACTCCCTGGAGCAAATTTCAAAAAAGAACCTATTTACAAAGAACAGTATAAACATGGTTAGTATGATGGTTAATACGGAGTATGTCTCCCGGACGAGGCAAAACAGGCCTTACAACGCCTAGGCATGCTGAGTATAAAATTATCAATCTGATCTTGGGGAATATTACACCACTCATCAAGCAATGCCCTCCGAAGTTCCGGTAGACAGTTGGGAAAAGATTGACGGGCTGCAATTGGTCGGCCTAGCATATCCCACACATGTTCTATTGGATTCAAGTCCGGTGAGTTATGCTGGCCAATCCATACGGGTGATATCCTCCGATTGAAGGCATTCGTCTACAATGTTTGCACGGTGAGGACGGGCGTTGTTATCCATAAACAGAAATTCAACACCCATGGCGCCCCGAAACAAACGTACATGTTGCTCCAGAATGACATCCCGATAGATGTGGCCTGTCATCGTTACACTCTGAACATTCAGGTTAGTTCTGGAATCAAGAATAATTCCTCCCCAAACGAGCCATCCAACGTTCAATGATGTTCTCTTGGGGGTAACGGTTACCTGGCACTCTCCATATTAAAGTCCGGTGAGTATCAGACTGCAAACTAAACCTGGACACGTCGGAAAACATCACACAAGACCACTGTTGTGGTGTCCACAATGCATGCTCTCTACTCCAGGTTAATCTCCGGCGACAGTGAGTTGCGGTAAGTGGAACACATCTGACAGGCCTACGAGCATATAGACCAATGTGCCCTAAGCGTCTGTACACGGTCTGCCTTGAAACTGTCGTACCGGTAGCTGAAGAGAGCAGACGAGACAGGTCTGATGCTGTGCTCCGTCTGTTTCTTTTGGCAGTAACTGCCAAATATATACCGGTCCTCATAACTCGGGTGCGACCTCTGCTGTAACATCTACTCACATTACCATCATCTTGGAATCGTTTCCAAAGCCTGGAGATGACACTCTGGGCGATTCTAAGTTCCTCGGATATTTCCAGCTGGGTACGTCCACATTCCAGTCGTCCAATAATTCTACCATGTAAGGAATATGCTTAATGTGATATGCAAATGATCCTAGTTTTGTGCCAATACGCATACTCATACACGTCCAGGTGGCGCTACAATCAGGAAGAGGGTGCTATATAAGCCAGCGCTAATTCGAAGATTCATAAACGTGACGATTACTCGCCGATTGTAGGAAGACTTTGGTAAGCGAAACATGCCAGGTGAACGTGCTAGAAGATATTTCTCACAGTTAAGCGTGTTTGAGAGAGGCTTGATCATCGGGATGAAAACTGCAGGCTGATTGACGCGCCGTGTTACTGGCCAGGTGGATCGTTCGGAGTGTTCCGTTAGAAATTGTTGGGAGCAGTGGACACAAGAAGGTACCCACGCGTGGAAAACCGGGTCTGGAGCGACCAGGAAGACCACGAGGAGAGAGGATCGAAGGAACGTTCGGCAAGCACTTGTGGACCCCACAGTGACTCGTTCAACGATACGAGCAGACGTAGGCGTAGCAATTGTTCTAGAAACAATTTCCAGACACCTTGCAGAAGCAAATATTAAATCCAAGCGCCCTTTCCGTGCACTCCCTTTAACACCGGAACATCGGCAACTGCGTCTACAGTGGTGCCAAGCCAGATTAGTGCGGAATGTCACAGATTGGCAAAAGTTTGTGTTTAGTGATGAATCTCGGTTTTTTTTAGGGACAGATGATAACCGTGTACGGGTGTGGAGGCGCCCTGGTGAGCGTTACAATTCCCCCCACACTGTTCTACGTCACACTGCCCGCACAGCTGGTGTAATGGTTTGGGGGGCCATAGCCTATGATAGCCGGTCCACTTTATTTGTGATGTGTGGAACCTTAACGGGCCAACGTTACGTTGATGATATTCTTCGACCCCATGTAGGACCTTTCCTAAATGGTCTCCCAGGGGCAATTTTCCAGCAAGATAATGCAAGAGTTGCTCAAGACTTCTTACGCCATTTTCAGACTCTTCTATGGCCGGCCGGTTCCCCCGATTTGTCCCCTTTAGAGCACGTGTGGGATCAGCTAAAACCGCAGATGCCATCGTATCACTCTGCACATGATTCAGAGTTGGCTGTTGAAGATTTGTGGGCCCATATGCCTCAGGACAACATAAGGTGTCTAATCAACTCAAGGCTGGACCGTGTGGCGGCATGTATTGCAGCTAGAGGTGGTCCAACGCGCTATTGAAGTTGCCCAGTATTTGTGTCGTTGCACAACCCTGTATTCGTTTAATTGTCTTGTTTTTTAGATCAAGTGGATCTCTCATCTGTGTCATTATGTGTATTAAATTTCATTTCAATCCGATGCTTTCTTCTTGGGTCGCTATTTTCAATGTTCCTGAGTGTATATTAGTCATTATTATAAATACAGTGGTGGCCAAAATTGTGCACACTTTTTTTCAATCGTTAGGTTTTTAAGTTTGTATGCTTATAGAAAATTTTACGTTGCACGAAATGCCAAGTATTTTATGTCCTTTTAAAGGAAATTTAATTTTGAATTCAATACATAAAAGGAAATTCAATTATTTGCAACGCAAACAGAAGTTATACTGTAATAACTGACGGTATACATGACATACTGATAATAGCAGTGAGTCACTAAAACTTAGTGAGGTTGCCTTTAATCTTTATTACAGCTTCACATCGATGTTTCATTGAGCTGAAAATAGTTTTAAGCTCTTTCTTTATTACATGATGCCAGGAAACTATTATATCCTCAATTAGTTCCTTTTTATTTCATGGGTACCTCATTCGGACAAGAGTTTTCAAACGGTGCCACAAGTTTTCGATAGGATTGAGGTCATAACTGTTTTCTGGGAAGGATAACAATGATGTGTAGTCAAAAAGCCATGACATCAAATAAAAGAGTAGATTGGACACATGTGTGACGAGAATGTGGTATTTCCTTTGTTAAAATTACATAACAGATGGCTAGTTTAGTGACTACATCTGGAAACTGAAAGTTTTGTTTAAGATTTCAGGAGATAAATTTAATATAAAAAACCCAGGAAAACGCGCGTCGGAAAAGGTGCATCACATCTGTTGATGACAGAAATACAAGAATACTATATCTCTCAGAGATAAAAGAATTTCATGGACAGCCATCAGAAGTGATCTGATTGATGCTGGTGTTTCTGTGAATCCATGTTATGAGCGTTGTTAATTTAAGCCCTTTTGAAGTGATAACTTCTATTAGCGCTGTTTGATTGAGAGTGAACTTGAATGAACATCACGTTCGGGAATGTAACGCTAATTTGGCTCTTTTCGTCTTCAGTCGTGCATACTCACCCCCAATATAAAACCGGTAGTTTGTAACCCGCCAATAAAAGTAAAGTTCCTAGCTTCGATCTAAATGCGGCTCCCCCCCACCTCTTTCTAGGGCAGGGGTGGCCAACACGAATGACCTCGCTGGCTACTTCGGAAAACTTTAAAATCCCGCGGGCCTTATATAAAAATATATATCTTTATATAAGATTTGGATCCATTACAAACATTTTTTGGAGTGGAAATTAAAAACAGACTGATACATTATTATTGTTTTCATTGTTTTTCATGTATACATACATAGATAGATTAATAATAATGCTATGGTCAAATAATGTTTAATTTATTTAATTATTGAGATATCTGTTTCTCAACTCTCACTTAGTTTCTGCAAGTCGATCTCAATGCATGTGTATTTGCGTATCGTAATTGATGTTGCAGATTTTCGTGCGTTAAGTTTGAGCACGATTTATGTTTGATGAATTTCAATTTAGTGATAAAAGAATGACAGTTATGGGATTTATGTTTTACCAAAAAAAACCACTTTTTAAACAAAAAATACTGTACAAAATAGTCGAATTTTGTAAAGAACCTCGTGGGCCGCAAAATTATTCAAGGCTGGCCACATGCGGCCCCCGGGCGCGGGTTGGGCACCCCTGTTCTAGGGTAATGAATGCGGGATTTTTTCTAATCCTAGTTGAAGCATGAAAATGAATGTAATATTTTTAAAAAATAAGCTTAGAGAGAAAAAAAAATCCTACTCTAAGATTAAACATAAAATGTAGAAAAAGGACAAATTCTTATAGAACTAAATAAATAGTGTTATTATCATTAAGAATATTACAGTGATCTTAAGAATAAAAATTTATTTTTGTAAGCGAATTGGAATAGCACTGAACAAATAGCTCTATTAATCACATTAATTAAATATACTTTGAGTCTAAAAAGAAAATTAATACAATTAGAAATTTAAAATAACAAAATTAAGTATACATGTATTAAGAAAAAGTTACACTAAAAATTTAAATTCAGAAAACAAAGTATATTTAAAAGACTTTCCTTGCAGCAGCAGCAGCGGATATATTTGTACTAAAGTCCCAAACAACGACAAAAAAAGAGCTATTATAAGCCAGAAGAATTAGGTGATATAAATCTTCTGATTAAATCCATTTTTTAAAGGTTTTCATCTCTTTCCATTCCACTAACTACCTGTCATACTATCTATCCCTTTGTTTAAATTAATTCATGGATAGAATTAAATATTGTTAAATTACAACCAAAGTTCACAAAGCCGGATCGGGTCTTCTGAACAAATTACCTATTATTTCAAGTGGGAATATTAAAGAAGAGTTTTCGAAAGACAAATCAAAATCTTTAGTTGATTTTTTAAAATCAAAATTCAATTTAATTGTGTCAAATTATCCAAATGAAGAACGAGGAAGTATACGGGGGGACAACAACGCTTGATGGAGTTTATAGATATTTAAATAAAATTTTTTGCATCTGAAGGATTTATAACCTATATCAGCTACCATAAACCAATTGTTTCCTTCTTAGAATACAATTAATTCTCAAATATGATTGTATATTTCGCACAAAAATATTACTTTATGAGTACAGACATATGAATAAATAATTTTATATAGGACAATACTAACATCTCTTGTTTTTTATTCATAACTAAACGCTGAGATAACATTACAAAATTTGAAGTTATCACTTCTATCGTGTGGTCATAAGCCCACACACTTTTTTTCTTTAAATGTTTTTTTTCTCTTAAAATAAACTTTAATATTTAAATTTTAGACCTCATGTCCTTAATTTTGTTCCGTACCCATTGCCTAGTAATCAAACCTTATTTAGCCTAAAATAGGTAAGACGTAAGATAGCAGAAATGCTACATCCTGAATGCATCCAGGCAATTGTGAAGTACCCACATAGTTTTATTATTTAGCCATGCATATCAGATGTTATTGGTCGCCTTCATACAGTGGCGCACACAAGGGGGGTTCTGGACCCCTCCCCCAAAGCAATTGCTTTTTTTCCGATTGAATATTATTCTAAGTATATAGTTCGTAAAATTTAATTACTTGTTATTAATGATTATAATTTTATTAATTAATGCTAATTATTTATTCAAAAATTGTTTTTTACTGTCTTTTGTTCCTGAAAATCGACAAAATCAAAAGGAGCCTGATATAAGAATGGTGAACTTTCGACTCCGGACCCCTTGAAAAATTCCTGCGTGCGCCACTGCCTTCATATCATCCATGGGACACTGAATATCATAAAATACCTTGACTCCATTCTAGAACCCAAACTTCTGCCTTCCATCAGGGATCTATTTACCAACAATCCTTCCTTTATTTTTCAGCAAGATTCTGCTCCTTGCCACACAGTAAAGTAAAATGTCTGGTACCATTCTAAGATCATTGAGTTATTATCCTGGTCAAGAAACAGTCTTGACCTCGATCCTGTCAAAAACTTACGGCACCGTTTAAAAACTCTTGTCCGAAGGAGATACCCATGAAATAAAAATCAATTACTAAGAAAAAAACTGTTTTCTGGCATCATGTAATAACTAAAGAAGAGCTGGAAACTATTTTCAGCTCAATGAAACATCAATGTGAAATTGTAATAAAGAATAAAGGCAACTACCCTTAGCTCTGATAACTCACTGCTATCATCAGTATTTAATGTATATCGACAGTTATTACAGCATAACTTTTATGCGTTGCAAATATTTGAATTTTGTTTTTTGTATTGAATTTAGTATTAAATTACCTTTAAAGTGATATAAAACACTTAGCATTTTGTGCAATGTAACATTTTCTATAAGCGCACACACATTCAAACTTAAAAAAACCTAACAATTTAAAAAAGTGTCCACAATTTTGGCCACCACTGCATATCATAAAAAAAATTTACATACCTGTGAGCAGTAAGTTCTCTAAAAAGGTACATCGAACATCAAAATTTACATTTTGATATAAATTGATTTTAATGTATGCAGTGAGACTTCTAATGGACTAGTAAATAAAACAAATAAAAGGTTCAAATTACAATAAAAGATAAATGTTTTGGTTTATATCAGACGTTCAATTTTTACGCAAAAACGAAGTACTTTGTTTACATTTTTCGCCCTTCAAATGGGCATTGCCCAGTTTAAACGATTATTTAAAAATAGGTTTTAATGGCTTCTAATTACCCTAGAGGTTAAAGTAAGGTATTTTTAGAAAGGTTAAAGTCTATATTATTTAAAAGTGTAAAAATCTCAAATTGTCAAAAAAAATAAGATTTTAGCTTTCCAGCACCTCTTAACCATCTCTTGTAAGCAAGGGCAAATGTAAAAATTACCGAATAATAAGGGTATGAAACCGCTTTCTTTCAGAAGGTAATAAATTTTCTTTATTGTTTCGAAATTTCTTCAAAGTGCAGTGTTCCATTAAAAATGTTTTTTTTCCTTTACAGATGCATGCAAATGAAAAAAAAAAAAGATGCTTCCGTGTGATGGCTTTCTTTTCGTTAATATATCATTAGACATTTACGTCCTGAAACCGAAGAAATACATGTTGGTGAAAATTGCTACAATACCTCTGGAAATGAAAATTCATAAAGACTTTTGCGAATTTATACTAAAGACAAGCTTTATTATTATGAGATTTTCAAAACAGCCTTCCGTGCCAATTTTATGTTTAAAAGAGTTTTTGTAATTCATACCAAAGAGAGGCCATATGTTGGTGAAAGTTGTGTGAAGATCTTTTTCAAGAGTGTTATTTAATATGTCATATGCTAACTCATTCCTTACGTTTGTTAAATGTCCCAAGAAGTTTTTTTCTCTCAGTAGTACTTTTGAAATTCAAGTTCATACAAAAAAGTAGCGAAATATTTATGAAATATTCTGAGAGCCATTTTCTGTCAATGGCGACTTTAAGAAACATTCGAATTGATACCCCGTGAAAAAATCACATGTTTGTGAACATTGCAGTGAAGCATTTTCTGCCAGCTGTGCTTTAAAAAAGCATTAGCAAGTTCATTCCGAGGAAAAGCCAAGTGTTTATGAAACTTGTAAGAAGGCTTTCTCTCACACTTCTTTAAAAAAGCATTTACGAGTTACCATCAGAGATAAATCTAATGAATGTGAAATTTGTAAGAAGGTTTTCTCTTGCAGTAGTCATTTGAAAAGGCATTTGCGAATTCATTCCAAAGAGAAGACAAGTTGTGAAATTTGCAAGAAGGCTTTCTGTGACATGAGTACCTTAAAAAAGCATTTGCGCTTTCACACCAAAGAGAAACCTCATGAATGGGAAATTTGCCTGAAGGCTTTCTCTTTCAGTAATGATTTAAAAATGCATTTGCGAATTCATACCAAAGAGAAGCCATATGTTTGTAAAATATGTAAGAAAGCTTTCTCCGTCACAAGTAATTTAAAACTGCATTTGCGAATTCATACCAAGGAGAAGCCTTATATTTGTGATATTTGCAACAAAGCATTCTCTCACAATTCTGCTTTAAAAAAACATTTGCGAATTCATATCATGGAAAAGCCATATGTTTGTGAAGTTTCTAGGAAGGCTTTTTCTCGAAATGACAACCTCAGCAACATTTGCGAGTTCATACAATGGAGAAACCATGTGTTTGTGAAATTTGCGGAAAGGCTTTCTCGACCAGTAATGATTTAAAAACACATTTGGGAATTCATACTAAGGAGAAGCCATATGTATGTGCTATTTGCAGCAAAGCATTCTATGGCAGTAGTGCTTTAAAATTGCATTTACGAATTCATACCAAAGAGAAGCCGTATGTTTGTGAAGTTTGTGGAAGGGCTTTTTCTCGAAATGACAACCTCAGTCAACATTTGCGAATTCATACAATGGAAAAGCCATATATTTGTGAACTTTGTTGGAAGGCTTTTTCTCGAAATGATAGCTTAAAAGTACATTTGCGAATTCATAAAGAAAAGCCTTACAATTGTAAAATTTGCAACAAGGCTTTCTCTACCAGTTGTGATTTGAAAAAGCATTTGCGAGCTCACACCAGAGATAAACCTCATAAATGTGAAATTTGCAATAAGACTTTCTCTGCCAGTAGTTTTTTGAAAATGCATTTGCGATTTCATACAAAAGAAAAGCCATATGTTTGCGAGATTTGCATGAAGGCTTTCTCTCAGATTGGTAATTTAAAAAGACATTTACGAATTCATACCGAAGAAAAGCCATATGTTTGTGAAATTTGTGGGAAAGAATGTTCTCAAAAGAAAAACTTAAATAGACATTTGCGAGTTCATGCTGGAGAGAAATCTCATGTAAGTGAAATTTTTCTATAAGGCTTTCCGGGCTAATACTGATTTGAAAAGATATTTATGAATTCATACCAATGAAAAGGTATAACTTTAAAATTTGCTGGAATGTATTTTCTCAGAATCGTTACTTAAAAGATCATATAAATTTATACCAAATAAAAACCTCTTGTTTATAAAATTTGCAAGCCTTTTTCTTTTCGTTGTGAATTTTAAAAAAATTTTCATACAAGACAAAACTATATATTTGAGAAATTAAGAGGATGCCATTGTATTTTGAAGGGTGCATCTGTGTGGATAACATTATCGAATTAGTTACCAGAACTAGCCTGATGTATGTGAAATTTGCAAGAAGTCTTTCTCGGTTAACACTAGTTTGAAAAGCCATTTAGAAATCCATGCAAAAGGGAAGCCATATTTTTGTGAAATTTACTAGAATGCTTAGTTTGAAAATTCATGCCAGGTAAGTCACATGATTGCGAAATTTGAAAAAAAATCTCCTTAGTTAGAGAGAAATCTCCTTAAGAAGAAATTTGAAAATTAATTGCAAAAAACAATCGACATGTGAATTTTGTAGATATGCATATTATGTATTTTTGGCATGGTTTGATTAAACATCTAAGTATCAACATCAGAATGAAGTCGTATAATTTTGATATTTCCAGAAAAGATTTTTTTTAATATCTTTTTAGGAAATCATATGCATGTACATAAAATGAACAGCTGATTAATGTAGGTGCATTCTACAATATAATTTTTAATTTTCCATTAAAAAATGTTTAAATTTAAAATGACTAAACTTTGTTTGGATTCTTTAAATCATGGATATACACTCTGAATTATGTTATTCCTTAGAGTGCTGAGCAATATTTTTAATTTATATTCCTAATGTCCAGAAGATTTTCAATTCCATTTTTTTACTAGTTTTTGTTACCTTTGATGTAATTTTTAAATAAATTCGAACTTATTTAAATGCTTTATGCTTTTTTTTAAAATGTTAATTTCTAAAAAATTCAATATTTATTTTAAGTTACTATACCTTTAATACGATTATTATTTAAGACATAAAATACATTTGAAACGAAGGTATTTTTTACTATCGTATTTCAAAGCAGATCTGTGTATGGAAATTTTAATACACGAGGAAGAATTCAAAAGTTTTGGGACGGAGTCTGTAACTTAAAAAATATTGTGAATTACATAGCTGAAAGACATTTTCCTTCGAAATAATACCTTAAAAACAACATAAATTTGAAATAGATTATAAAGGTCATAAAAACATTTGTAGAATTCATTTTTAGCCACGTTCTTTAATTCAACCTGCGATGCACTTTTCGTAACTTCATCTGCATATTGAAATTAGCGACTTTGCAAGCAACGTGTCAGTTCGAAAAATAGGCTGAAGTTGCAGGGGGTGAGATCAGGGGAGTAAGAACGATATGGCCAAACGAAGTCGGTGACGAGGAGGGATTGTGTGCAACAAAAGCAATGATCACTGCTCGGCTCACAATTTTGGTCTCTTTCGAATCAATTCGCTCAAACGACGCGGGTTGTTCTACATACAGTTCTTTGTTTTCAGTGCGTCCTTTAGGGATAGATTCACAATGCCCTGGATATCGAAGAGCACCTCCAGCATGACCTTCTCTTTAAAACAAACTTTCATTATGAGTTAAAAAATTTTACTGTGTGTGTGCCCAAACTATTGTAAGAGTGTATCAATTGGGGAGTATATTTTTGTGTTCCGATCCCGTTCAAATTCTTGATACAAATGTGATCGGGCGTTCAGAGCCATCTGAGTATACGTGGGACAATGTACAATTAATACCAACTGGTAATGCATCCTTAGATAAAATTAACAGTAGATTAAGATCATAATGTACTAAGAGTCTTAGCGAAAGAATTGTTTTTATGTTCTCAAAGGTAACCTGGTGATCCTTTGGCTATAAAAACCTAACATTTTTCTTTGTCAAATTATTAAGGGGATTAGCAATAGCCGCTAAATTTTGTCAAAACTTCCCTTACAATTTAATTAAATCTAATTAACTTTTTACTTCGTGAACATTCTTGGGTGCAGGAGCATTAACAACAGCTGAGATTTTTCCATCACTTTTGTGTATCCCGTTTGCATCGATTTTATGTCTAAGAAAAATTTTTTCATTTAGGAAATACTTATTATTATATGCTTCGTTGTTCTTATACTCGGAATGAAGCCGCTATATTTATCAGTCTTAGAATCGGTTGGATTTAAATACTCCACAGAAGCCCTACGTATGACGCATAGACTTTCCTTGCAGTATTTAAGATACAATGAGGTAATTTTTTCCCGAGCAAATTGTTGGGATGACCACACAAGGACCATTCAACTTGGCGCTTTCCTTTCTGGAATTTTACTCTCTAAAAACGTGTCAAAACTCGTTAAATTGAAGAGTGTCTCCCACTTATCTTTGGTATACGAGTGGGTATTGGTATATGACAGTGGCGTAACGGAGAATATTAGGGCCCTCCTGCAAAGTCAAGTTTTGGGCTTCACTCACTTGCCGTCAATCAGGCTTTGGGCCCCCTAGAACCCTGCCCACTTCCACTATGCGGAGGTGTACGTTGCGTCACTGGTAATAGACCTGATCTCGCTCTAACCCCTAGTGTGACAGGAGCTTAAAGATTAGAGAAACAAGCAAGACAAGGCTTTTGCTTGCCAATGGTCACATGAAGTTCCTCTCTATCTCTGAGAACAAATATATTTTCTCCATCTGTGCTACTTGCCAGGATCACCAGTCTGCCCCCGAGCACATCATGAGTTGCTCGTTTGGTTAGTTGAGTTTTTTTATCCCCATCGATTACTGTACCTTTTTCGTATATCTAACTGTTTCGGTAAATGTTTAACTGTGGACTGTATTAACTGATCGAAAACAAAACAAATGGTGCGAAAGTATTCCTACTGGTTTAATTTGAGAAAAAACAAAAAATTAGTTTTCAAAGAGTTACTTTGGAGGTGAAAATTTAATGATTACCAGAATACAATTCTAGTTTAGCGCCCCTTCCCTTAATTTTTTGATGCTGATAAATTCCGCCAAAGGAAATGCCGTTCCTTATAAAATGGCCACAGAAGAAAAAAGTGGTCTCTAAAATGCAGCATTTATAGAAAAATGGAAAGATATAGGAAATGCTTGCTTTTGGTGGATTTAAACAACATCCTCCCTTTCTTTCTAGTAAACTCATGTTCTTTCGAAATTTCGGACATTCCTAACACGATGCTATCAATCCTCCAATCACTCACCAATTAATCACTACTTACATCTTTCATTGAAAAAATCCACTCTCTGCTGACTACTGATTCTAGCAGAAACCACACTTTACAGAAGTCTATAAATCTAATCATTTGATACCTGGTCAACATGTTATCTACAAAATAAAATTTGTTTTGCTATCTCTTGTCTTTCTTGGTGTTGCATATACGGTGGCCAGCAGTGTATAAAATAGATTATCATACAAAATATTAACTACAAAAAAGTACATGAAACATATAACTGTCCTTTAGACTTAAGTAATTTAGAACACAGCTTATAAAATATTAGAATTATAATATTTGACAAAGAAAATATTAATGAAAGGCTAGATAGAAAAAAATTAAAAACTGACTAGTATGCACGGATACAATAATAATTATTACATACACAAGCTGTTTCCTGCCACGCGTTACTGTGACTCACTCTGGATGAAAGGAAAAGAAAAGAGTTTGTCCATCCAGCCAGTAGTGAATCGTATATTGGGCATAATTTTCTTAATGGGAAGTCTGGTTCCACTACATAGATGGAGGTCTGAGAACTTAAAACTGATTTCAGTTACAAAACATGAGGAAAAACTGGGATCTTTTAAAACATTTCAGGATTCAATCAAATAATGAATCGTATTGCGAATCCCAAAAATATATGAGAAATCTTAAGCAAATCATAAAAATATATAAGAAATAATCACAGACCAAAATAAATGCATATCACAAAAATATATAAGAAACAATATCAAACAAAAATTCAAATCACAAAAATAAATAAATAATCCTAATAATAAATTAGATGCAAAAATTCATAAAAGGTTCATGCAGTTTATAAAATAGTAATAAACATAAAGAAATGATAAACAGCCCAAAACTAAAAAATTAAATGAATTTAAATAAATAGAAACTGTCTTAAACAGTCAAAATACACACAAATTGGAAATGATTCTACCCTGGAGTCCTTGAGGGCAAAGGATTAATTTTACCATGCTTCTGGGTAGACAACATTCTTTGCTTTTCCGTCTTCAGAGTAGATATATAGATTTTCTGGTTTTCCTACTCTAGGAAAATGCAACATATAGTTCTCTAACAGAGACTATTAAAGTTGGATATTTGAATTGTAAAATCCGTCCATACATTCCGAATCCACTGCGCTGTTCTAAGTGCCAGAGGTTTCGACACTCACAAAATTCTTGCCACGGTCAACTTACTTGCTCTAGATTTGCATCTGTTGGACATGCTTCCACGGATTGCATTCAAGAGTTTAAATGTATTAACTGCTCTCAAGCCGATTCAAAATTCTGCCCCAAGTGGAGAACTGAAAAAGAAATTCAAGTAATCAAAACCAATAAAATTATCTCGTATCCTGAAGCCCAAAAATTAATATTCCCACAAAATCTCAAACATATGCCCAGGTTGCCAAAACATCGACAACACAACCCAAACAGGCGAAACCATTACAAAAATACTATGCCCACCTCTTAAATTATTACAGCCATTAATATCCGTTCTGAAGCCACCTATACCTTCCTCAATCCCTGCAGATACTAAATCCTCTACATCAACTCGGGCATAACACTTACCATCCACATCTTCTGTCACAGTTACATTTTGTCATCAGAATCTCACCACTTATTCATTTAACAGACACTACTCCCACCATATCTAATAGTTTATCTATCTCTGCTGCATCTTCCTCATCCACTGCATGTCCTGTTCTTGAAACTACATCCAATACCATATCTGCTGCATCCCAGGAAGCAAAACAAACTTCAAAACCCCGTACGAAAAAACGTCCTCCTAAAAACACATCCAACACTATAAAACCAAAAATAGACATTAAGATGGCTCCTTATAAACCAGCACCTGCCGAATACTCAACGGATGAGGAAGAGATGATAGTATATGACGAGGAGGAATTGCTGGAATCAATTCAAAGTTATGAGAAAAGAGATGGTAAACTTTATTACTATGGAGACATGGTTATATTTCACACTAAATATAAAAAAAATAACTTTTTTCAATGTATTTTTTTACCTTGGTGGGGAATTTCCCCCATTTAATCTCTGTTTTTTAAATTTGTTTGGATTGACTTTTGAATAAAATGTTCAATTTTATCTTTTTACGCTATGCTTTTTAATTATTTTTTTAGTGATTTCATACTATTATATTGTTTTAAAGAGTGTTTGGCGCAGTTTTGTCAAAATTGGCTCTTGCGCCATAACCCCAAAACTCACTCACTGACTCAAACTATAATCCTCAGCTGGGTTGTATCGGAATGCAAGGCGATTGTAAAACTGATATGCTGCTTCTTGCTGACATCTTTCAACCATTTGTAGCCAATTATGTTCTCTTTGTTGAGAACGGAGTTCATCCGGTGTTGCAAAACGTGACTGCCGTACTCGCAAACGTGCATCCTCATGTCTATTTGCGCGTTCCTCTGCTACTTCTTACAGCACGTATTTGAGCCATTCTTTGTTGGCTTTGGTTCTTCGCTGATACCCGATCTTCCTCAGTTAGATGCGCAATTACTCGTCGCACTGATTTTGCTTTGCGAGTATTGCGACTCAAGTTTTTTTTCGGCAGGCAATATTTTTATGTACTAAAGCTGATTGATTGCACTTAAAAAGAAGAAAGAAAGTTAAGACTAAAACATATAAAATTGCAAAACATTAAAAAAAGGGGAAACAAAATAAAAGTACTACTGAAATATTTAAATTCAAACGTATATCAATCTACACAGGTCAATTCCGATGCAATGGGAAACATAACATTTCATTCCACTTGAACAAAGCACTCCAAGGAAGTCAACTTCACTATACAGTTTTAATTCAAATGACAATTAATTGACACAACACAATTTCATGGATAAATAAGACAAACAAAAAACTAAATGAAGAACAATGAAAAAATAAACTATACTCACACAAAATCAACACTATCGTAAGAGAGACACAGCTGAATAGCAATACAGTGTATAACAGAATAATTAAGGTGACTGCTTACATTCAAAATGTAACAGACAAGCATGTCTCAAGCCAATTGAAAACTCTGCCCCAAGTGGATATCTGAAAAAGAAATTCAAGTAATAAAATCCAATACAAATATTTCGTATCCTAAAACCCGAAAATTAATAGTCCCACAAAAAATCTGAAACATATGCCCAGGTTGCCAAAACATCAACTGCAACGACAACCCAAACAGGTGAAACCATTACAAAAATAGTATGCCCAACTTTTAAATTAATGCAACCATTAATATCCGTTCCGAAGCCACCTATATCTTCCTCAGCCCCTGCAGTTACTAAATCCTCTACATCAACTCAGGCATAACTCTTACCATCCACATCTTCTGTCACAGTTACATTGTCATCAGAATCTCAATCACTTATTCCTTTAACCGACACTACTCTCGCCATATCTAATAATTTATCTATCTCTGCTGCCTCTTCCTCATCCACTGCATGTCCTGTTCTTGAAACTACCACCACTACATCCAATACCATGTCTGCTACATCCCAGGAAGCAAAACAAACTTCAAAACCCTGTTCGAAAAAACGTCCTCTTAAAAACACATCCAACACTATAAAACCAAAAATAGACATTAATATGGCTACTCATAAACCTAAAAAATCAGCTCTTGCCGAATACTCAACAGATGAGGAAAGGATGATAGTACACTGTTGGCCACCGAAAATGCAACACCAAGAAAGACAAGAGATAGCACAACAAAATTTATTTTGTAGATAACATGTTGACCAAGTATAAAATGATTAAATTTATAGACTTCTGTGAAGTGTGGTTTCTGCCAGAATCAGTAGCCACCCTAGTTAGAGATCACCTCTGCCATACGCCTCGGCATTCATTCAAAGAGACTTTGGTTGAGTTCTTGGGATACAGCAGACCAAGCAGCTTCCACACGTTGCCAAAGTTCATCTGGTTTGGTAGCTGGGTGTGTAATGTGGGTCAAACATTGAGCAACCATGGACCACATGTTTTCTATCGGCGCAGGATCCGGAGAGTGAGCCGGTCAGGGAAGCAATTCAATCTGCTGATTAACAAAGAACCTTTGGACAATGCGTGTTACGTGTGGTCGCGCATTATCCTGTTGAAATATGGCAGTGGCCAAGCGCTGAAGGTAAGAAAGGACACCTGGCTCCAACACTTCGGAGATGTTTTGCTGGCTGTTTAAAGTACCGGCAATGCGTACTAGAAAAGTGCGATAGTGATATCCAATACCACCTCACACCATAATACCCGTTGAAGGACCAGTGTGGCGGTGCATTGCGCAGCTGTTCAGCATCCTCTCTCCAGGGTTTCTCCAGATTCGAATCCGACTATCGTGGTGTTGCAGACAAATGCGTGACTCATCAGTAAAGACAACTTCATTCCATTCTGCCACCCATATCCTTCTTTCATCGCACCTTTGGTTAAGGAGATGTCAGTGGTCCTGCGTCAAGGGTAGACCAAGCAATGGACATCTTGCGGACAGACCCCTCTGCTGTAAATGGCTTGGAATGGTACGCACAGACACTGAATGATGCGTTGCAGACTCAATGTGCTGTGCTACGATTCGTGATGTGACTGAGCAAGCCGTCACAGCCATGCGCACAATTTGCCTGTCCTCACGTGAAGTGGTGCACTGAGGTAGATGCAATCGACCACGTCGGTCCGTCGCACCCTCCTGCATCAAACGGTCACATATCCGCATTACAGATGTTTGGTTTTGTCCAACACGACTACCGATTTCCCTGAAAGATAACCTACAATCTCTCTCTCGGTAGGCCACTATACTTTCTCTGTCGAACTCGAATATTTGATCCAAGCTGATCGCTGTTTTCTACGAGTCATAACTTATCGTTTTTTGAAATAACCACAAGAAAAAAACAATTGCCGAACTTGAAATCTTCATTATCTCCAAGCCTTAAATATCGCTTTGAGGTGGTGCCGCAGGCGCACGTGATGTGTGTATGCGCTGAAATTTAAATCATTTGCATATCTCACCTTCACTAATGCATGTTGTAAATTTCATGCTATTTGCGTGCTTTCTTTAGGGTGTTCCATTTACGGCGATCAGCAGTGTATATGACTAGGAGGAATTGCTGGAATCAATTCAAAGTTATGAGAAAAGGGATGGTAATCTTTATTACTACGAGACATGATTGTTTCCCACTAAATATAAAAAAAATAACTTTTTTCAATATTTTTTTACTTTGGTGGGCTATTTCCTCCACCAATCTTTCTTTTTTAAATTGGTTTGGATTGACTTTTAAGTAAAATGTTCCATGTTACTTTTTTACTGTATGCTTTTTAATTATTTTTTTAGTGATTTTATTCTCTTATTGTTTTAAAGAGTGTTTGGCGCAGTTTAGTCAAAATTAGCTCTTACGCCAATAACCCAAAAACTCACTCACTCACTCAAACTATAATCCTCAGGTGCGTTGTACTGGATTTGATTTAATATTAACGTCACACTGTTCAGCTACACGAGGGCTTTAGACGACGGACCACGTAATTTTGAACCATGGTCAAGTGACGTGGACGACACCTGAGCTGTTACCCCCTCCTCCTAACTACCACACCAAGCATTGTACCGGAATGCAAGGCGATTGTGAAACTGATATCCTGTTTCTTGCTGACATGTTTCAGTCATTTGCAACCAATTACGTTCTCTTTGTTGAGAAAAGAGTTCATCTGGTGTTGCAAAACGTGACTGCCGTACTCGCAAACGTGCATCGTCAAGTCTAGTGGCGCTTTCATCTGCTGCTTCTTACAGCACGTATTTGAACCATTTTTTGTCGGCTTTCCCCATTCGCTGAAACTCGTCCTTCCGCAGTTAGAGGCGCAATTACTCGTCACACTGATTTTGCTTTGCGAGTATTGCCCCATAAGTTTTATTTTAAGCAAGGCATTATTTTTATGTACTAAAGCTGATTGATTGCACTTAAAAAGAAGAAAGAAAGTTAAGACTAAAACATATAAAATTGCAAAACATTAAAATAGGGGAAAAATAAAAGTACTAAAGAAATATTTAAATTAAAACGTATATCAATCAACACAGCTCAATTCTCATGCAATGGGAAACATAACATTTCATTCCACTTGAACAAAGCACTCCAAAGAAGTCAACTTCACAAAACAGTTTGAATTCAAATGACAATTAAGTGACAGAACAGAATTCTCACCAATTTTACTGAGAAATAAGAAAAACAAAAAACTAAATGAAAAACAATGAAAAAATAAAGAATACTCACACAAAATCAACACTATCGTAAAAGAAACAGCTCAATAGCAATGCAATGTATCACAAAATAATGAAGGTGACCGCTTACATTCAAATTGTAACAGACACCTGGAAGTATCATTATTTACGCGAGTAACATAACACTCCCAAATCAAATTTTTGCATCGTTTGCAATTATATATTGGCTGTGCCTGTTCTCCAACAGAGAGTTAAGAAAGAATTATAAATCACTCATCGTTAAAGATATTTTGCATATTGAGTACACAAGGAAAATTCAAATATGAACATGGATTTCACATCATAAATCTTCGACCAAGCGTTGGTAATAATTGAAGAGTTTTACTATTCCCAAACTTCATCAACAAAGTTCACGGCATATCTTTAAAATTTAATGGCTTAGATCTAGACATGGATTTGTTCTCACATGGACCATTATTTGATGCGTTCTATAGTAGGCAGACAAAACAATCAGTTCTGTATCTGCACAAACAATGAAGCTACCTAAAATTTTGTCTACCCCCCTCCAGAAGCATTGTATAAAATCTCTCATCTCACGGACTCCAAAGCAAAACCATTTCATAAAATTTGGCTGTATTTTATTTGCATAAGATAGCTTTTTGATTCAAATTAATGTAGTAATTTTTTTCTTCTGCTTAAGACTACCCCTCATTTATATGTATTTGGCTGTTTTATGAACCACTTGAACTTCTTTATGTATTTTTGAAATTATTTGTTACTGGCATATTATCGCAGCATATTGGTGACATTGTATGAAACGAAGCTCTCCTGGTTTCCAATTCAGTGCATACAACACATAGGAAATCGGGGTTGCCAACTGGGCAAGTTAATAATATAATGGTCGATTCTCCCATAATACGCAAGTATCATTTTTTTATACATTTTATTAATTCGCGTTAATTTTGTTAATAGTTCTTGATAATATATTTTTCTGATTTATATGTTTTTGTTGAAAATCCTCATTTGTTACTTTCTTTGGTACGTATGCATTATTGCAACCTATTGGCGACATTATATGAAACGAAGCACCTGGTTACCAATTCAACACATACGACACTAGGAAACTGATGTTGCTAAAATGGCGAATTATAATAGAGTTGGCGATTGCTGCTGGTACCCTTTCTTTATTTTGTTTGAATTTTTGTGTATTATTATTTACTTTTGTATTCTCCGTGGCATACTTTGATGTGCACCGATCTTTTTATTCAGACTGGGCTATAGCAACATGTAGTACATCTAGTTATAAAATAAAATTAAATCTTAAAAAGATATCAAAAAAATAAAATAAGACTCAATACTTTGATTATATCAATATAAACATTTTCGTACAAACATAAAATATATATATTAGAAAATCTTTATTTCGTATTTCATAGACACATCAAACAAAATTTTAAAAAATTGTCAAAAAAAGACAAAATGTATTTAAGAACAATACCTTCGATTAATTTCGCCGAAGGCATCGCGAAGTGCAAAAAATATTTTGGCGAGGTCCTTTCTCTCTCTCTCTCTCTCTCTCTTTTTTCTTTTTGCAGTTTATAAAATAAAATAAAATATTAATAGATATCAAACATTAAAATATGGCTCAATATATTGATTAAATTCATGTAAACAATTTGGTACAAACACAAAATATATATTAGAAAATCTTTATTTCAGAGAAACATCAAACAAAATTTCAAAAATTGTTAAAAATAGATAAAAAAAACCACATTTAAGAAGAATCCCGTTGATTAATTTCGCCAAATTAAGACATAGCGAATTGCAAGTAAATGCTTTATCGAAGTCTTTTCATTTGTGGGACACGATCGGCAAAAAAAAAAAAAAAAACTGTAAAATCTAAAGAATAAAAAATACCCCAATATTATGTATTGAATTAAAAAATGGATTACTGAAGAAAAAGATAAAATATGCGCGACTAATATTCATAATATTAATTTCATACTATCTATAAAGCAGATAACGAAAACGCAAATACAATACTAACGTTAATTACAGTAAGAAGAACTGAAATACCCTTATCAGTACGAAGTTTTGATTTGTAAAAATAATTATTATCTTCGCTTTATTAAGAAATAAATAAATTTTGCTTGAAATTACTGTAAAGGTAAGTTGTAATTTTCTTTTGATTATTTTTTATTAAGAACATTTATATAACCCCGTTCACCACAAACTATCACACTGAGGCTTACTTAGGCCCCGTTTACATAGGCGAAAAATGCCGCATCGCATCCGCTTTGGACCCGTTTACACGACGACCTGGCATTTTACCGGCTCGAAATGCTGGTCTAGATTTCGTACACGCTTTCGGCCAGGTACATTGACATAGCGTTGGGGGCAGGAAAATCAAGAGAAAATAGGAATTTTTCGATAGGGGAAAAGGGGATTTTTGTGTATAGGAAGAATCCTAGATGATTGAGTCGCAGGAAGAATCCTATATCATTGAACAGTAAGAATCCGAGAAGTAATGCTATAGTAGTAATGCGAATATGTGAGGAAAGGAATGAAACTTGATATTTATTGATGCAACAAGGTTTCTATAAGTTTCTAAAGAAGCTTAAATGTATCATAATTTTCTAAATAATTGACTTTTAGGATGATTAAATTAAATTTTATGTTTATGTGGTTTGAAATAGTATTAGTTCTATTGAGAGAGATTTTGAAAGAAAATGTTTAAACATTTGATGCATTTTTGGAATGATATTTTTTCATTATCATACAAAATAAGCAAAAATTGTGTGTGTAAATTCATCGCCAATAAATAAATTTTTGTTATGGTTTTTTTCACAGAAGTTTCTGTAACAGAACAATGGTCTTAAAAGTAATTAGTTAAAAAAAATGCTTCTTCACAAAATTGCAATTAAAGCTTCTAACTTGCTTAAAAACTAAATAAATTATCATTTGTAAAAGTTCATAGCATAAAATTCGATATCTTTTTCTTTTTAAACATTGTATAATTAGTGTTCATATAAAATTTTAAATTTCTTGCATTTGTATTTTCATGAAAGAAATTATCCAATGCAAATGCTTCAATAAAATGTACTAATGCTTGCAATAAATCCATAATTTTCAACAATCCTAGTTAGTGTAAAAAAGTTGAAGACATTCATCTTTCTTATAAATACGAAATAATAGGAAGAATAATGCTGGAGAGTAGATACTGCAAAATTCTAATGGAGATGTACTCCTACAGAAAATTTACATTTGAAAAATATATATTTTTGAATGAGTAGGAAATTAGAGTAGAATATACATATTTTTTGGAGAGGATTTACTTATGATATAAAATTAGATTTTTTTTATGTACATTTTTGTTTAAAAAATATGGTTTGTTATTTTAAAGCATTTCTTTTGAAATTTTAAGAGGTAAATTATTAGCCTACAAATGAATAAACAAGTTAAAGACAACATTTTTTTCTCCAAAAAAGCAATTTAGTATATGAAGCAAGTTATCCAATTTTAAAATGTAATCTGCAATCTTTTTATATAACTTCCTTCAATACTAGTCTAAAATGTTTATTGAAGATGTAAGAAATAAGAACATTTCTCTAGGAAAGTAGAGAGGTTGCATAAGATTCTAATGATGTATATGGCATCCAGCAAAGCAGTCTTCGCGCGCAGGCGCAGTGAATTGAAACTGAAACTATTAGACTAAGACTTTTGAGAAGAGAGAAAGCGGAAGAAAAAAGACAGAGGTCCGCGAGCAGGTGTTACCGACCACACACCATGGAACTTTATCTGTTAGAACAGCTACCTTTTTAATTAATTTTTGTCAATTTTAAAATAAATGTGAAGTAAGACAAACGTCTTGGACCCCTTGTTGTCTCCCACAAATTATGGGGGTTCGGCCGGGATCGAAAAAATTTCGATTTTGAACCAAAGTCTGGACAATGAACAAAAGCGTCCGTGAAGGAGACGCTCCGCCATTTTTTGGAAACTTCGTTCAACCTGTGTAGAGGTTTGAACTCAGCATGAATACTTCGCCTGTGTAGAGGCCGGGATCGAAAAAATTTCGATTTGAACCAAAGTTTGGACAGTGAACTAAATTAGCGTCCGTGAAGGAGACGCGCCGCCATTTTTTGGAAACTTCGTTCAACCTGTGTAGAGGTTATATTTTTCATCGAACTCTAAATATTCCGCCTGTGTAGAGGTTGGAACTATCGTCGAAAATTCCGCCTGTGTAGAGGTTGGAAATATCACATAAACACCTGCGAAGAGGTGTCAATTCGAACAATTTATCTGTTCAAGAACTATAGTTCATCTATAACCTGCGAAGAGGTGAAATCAGTGGAATCAACGTTTTTCTGCAATTATTGGATACATCGTATGTGCGAGCAACAAGGGAGCTAGAAAAAAAAAGGTAGGATCTTTCCATATTTTTTCTAAAATGTATAAAAATGCTCTTAAAGAGGATCTCATAAGAGTTGTTGAGGATCTAGATGGTACTGTGGAGAGTACGGACACGATAGCTAAACTAAAGACTAAAATTGAGAAGAGTAGTACATTTGAAAGTGATGCAAATTTCGTTAAAACTTTAATTAAAAACTGTATAGATGAGAGGGTATCGCGAAACGAAAGGGTTAGCAAAATTAGGAAAAGAAGTCGAACTTCAAACGGCTAAAAATGAAGCATTAAGTTTAAATCTCCTGCAGCTAAAGTCGAAGAGAAACAGTTCGAGACTAACATAGAAAATATGATAAAAGTATTAAAACTTTATCTCTTCCTGTTCCCACCAGATCTGAAAATTTTAATCTGTTCTTCCAATCATTAGAACGCGCATTTTTAACCAAGAAAATAAATGACGAATATAAATCTGAAATTTTAATAAATCTTCTGGGCGAAAGAGCTCATAATGTCTTATTGTATATTAAAGAAGAGGAATTAAATGACTATGAAAAACTAAAACTAATAGTACTCAGAGAATTCCAATAAACCCCTCGCGAGTGTTTAAACTTATTTAAAAATGCTGTAAAATCATCAGGCGAGACATACATCCAATTTGCTGCAAGATTGACGGCAAACTTCCAATATTATTGTTCGTTAAGAAAAGTTAATTCCTTTGAATCTCTATGTGATCTTATAATTTCTGATAAATTATTTGAAACTTTAAATAAGGAAACTGCAACTCATATTGGCATTCGAGAAGCAGAAGATTGGCTTAGGCCTATTGATTTAGCTAAAGAGTGCGATATTTATATTTCATCTAGAGGCGGATCACGTAAGGAAACTCCTATTACTTATGGATATACCCAGACCCCTTTAAAAATAGATCACAAAACTTTAAACCAAAGATTAAAGAGAACTATCCCCAATATCTTGAAAGAGAAAATAAAAATTGCTATATATGCGGTGATTCATCTCATTACGCAAGAGACTGTGAGAAGCGTTTTAAGCCCAAAGAATCCCACATCCATAATAGAATAAACGTGAATACTTTGAAAATCGAGAGCAAAAAACAAAATAGCGATGAGTTCGCACAACAGCTACAATATGTAAACATTTTTGTAGAAAATCAGCCCGTAACAGCCTTGATTGATTCAGGTTGCCAGATCCCAGTTTTAAATTCCTCACTAATTAGAGTGAACCAGCCTTCCGAAGAGATCATAACATTAAGCTTGTGTTTTGGCGAACAGCGAATGGTAGAAGTTAAACCCATAAATATTTCTCTTAATCAACTCTCACCCAGCTTAAGTGTTCGAACGGCAATATCACCGAACTTGACCGAAGAGTTTATTATACATCCCAGTGTATATGCTGAAGTAAAGAAACTAGGCCACGCAAAGAGCGATGTTTTATTGAATGAAAGTGAATCCTCTTTAGGTGCTTATGCTTATCCTAGTGCTGTTTCTTTTTCAAATGTGATAGAAAACTCTAGTTATGATTTGTCACATGTTAAAAACTTTAATACTAGAAATGATTTGAGTTCTCTAATTAAGAATTATAAATGTAATAAAATTAAGAGTACTAAGTTAAAAATGAGTATTATAAGAGAAAAATGTTCTAAAATAGTATTGCGTAAGAAAGTCAATGGTGCCATGAAAACGAGTTCCGTGGAATTTATCTCCCGCTCACCTACCCCTTCACCTATGAAGAGTAAACAAAGACGGTTTGCAATGCTCCGACGAATCTTTGAGCCCTGGCAGTGGAAACGGAGGGAAAAGAGAGATCGTTTTGAACAGACGTCCAGAACTCTAGAGTGGAAAATATCGATGCGTTCAACCAAAGATCAACTTGTTAAAAAAGACGTTCTTATGCCTGATGGAACTGATAAAGACCAAGATAGCAAAATAAATGATTCCGTTCATCCTAGCGTAGTATCGTCATCTCAGAATCATGCCATGCCTGTGAAACACAATGTTTTCCTGTGGAACCTTCCGGATGTCGAAGAGATGCCTTCACATGATGGAGAAACTGTCTAGTTCAGAAAAATTATGATATGTTAAATCTCTATGTATTTGTTGTATAGTCCTTGTCTGTTCCGTTTTTTTGTATGTTTCAGATTCTCCTCTGGTCTCGATGAAAAAGGAAAAAAGGGAAGTACCGATGCGGTCAGCGTACAGTCAGGTTGGCCGGTTATGGCATCCAGCAAAGCAGTCTTCGCGCGCAGGCGCAGTGAATTGAAACTGAAACTATTAGACTAAGACTTTTGAGAAGAGAAAAAGCGGAAGAAAAAAGACAGAGGTGCGCGAGCAGGCGTTACCGACCACACACCATGGAACTTTATCTGTTAGAACAGTTACCTTTTTAATTAATTTTTGTTAATTTTAAAATAAATGTGAAGTAAGACAAACGTCTTGGACCCCTTGTTGTCTCCCACATGTATTTCTAGAAATTTACATAAAACTATGTTTGAGAAATTTTTTCCCCCAAAGTTATAATATGTACATTCTGTTTTCTTGAGTTGTACTTATAAAACATGTTTTTTACAAAAGGTTTTGTGTTCTTATACAAAATTAAAAAGATTAAATCCTTGTAAATGTATTTTTGGAATTTCATGAGATGAATTACTTGTCTTCAAATAAATAAATAAATTAAGGATATCAAATTTCTGAGACTTATTTCTTCCCTAAGTACAATGAAAAGTAACCAAGATTAGTATCTAAAGTAACTATTTCAAGTTAAAAATCATTGATACTTTTCTCAATTTCATTCAGTAAAAAAAAAAAAAAAAAAAAGAATGAAAAAAATTTGGTTTATTAATAATTTGTGCAATCGGCTTAACACAAAACTGAGGTATTTAAAAGAAATCAAATTATCGATGTTTGATTAGAAAATTTGGCAATCTGTGATTTCAGTACCTGAAAATACTATATTAACTGATATAGAGCAGTGGTCATCAAAATTTCAACTCACAAAACGCCTAGAACTTGAAGGTGCTTTCCTGGAACCATTAGAACTAGAAATTGTTTTCGTTGAACCCCATTCCATATACATACTTCAAAGAATGTATTCCAAAAATAATATTTAAAGTAAATCAACGTGTTATAGGTACTTAATGCTAAGGGAATTAAAAAAAAGTCTAATCTAATTTTTTATTAATATAGTTTACTCATTGATAATATTAATTTGCGATTCAAGTATCACGTACCCATGCATTATATTTAGTAACTGGGATATATGCTAATATGTTTTTTACACAAACTTTCGAAGTTTAGGTCTATTAAGATTAAAAGCAATCGCATTAAATGTATGTGTTCCGAATTTCATTTGTTTTTGTAGCCACTTCTTACGTTGAGAAATATGTTTCACTTAAACATGTAAATGAACATTGAAAAACTTGAACAATAAACATTAAAATGTTTATTGCTGTGTGAGAAATCCTGTGTATTTTGCAACCTAAAATTTAACAGCTGTTCTTAGATTTTAACATCAACTCTGTGGATAATTTGTTCCTTTTCCCTCATTATAGTGCCACGGTAGCCTAGTGGTCATGGCTGGCATGTTACGAGCTCAAGCCAAGTACCCACCGTGTAGGGGTACGATGCACATTAAATCTGTCGAGTTTAAACGTCCTCCCATTGGTGTGGTAGTTAGGAGAGGAGAGTTCCAGCTCAGGTGTCGTCCTTGGCCATATTTCAAAATTACGAGGACTGTCGCCAAAAGCCCTCATGTAGCTGAACATTAATATTCGCTCACTCCACCTTTATAGGTGTTGTTTTCCACAAATGTAAAAAGGTGCATTTTTCATTAGAAAATATTTTGTTTTGCAAGACATTATGCTGATTAATGAGTATAAAATTCTTGTGAACACACGGGATAGTAAACAGAATATTCACAATTTAGTAGGAAGTATATATAAATATGAAAGACATTTTGGTATTCTTTTATTATAATAAAAGTTTTAAAAGTGTTGCAGAATAAAGTCATTATATATGAGTAAAATTTTTAGTTTTAATGAATAGGATGAGCTTTAGATACTGGTAACTGTACAAACTTCATAGAGAACATGAATCCATTTTGCATACATATTTGTTTCTTCTCGATTTTTTTTTGACTTTTTGGAACCCCAGGGATCTGTGGAACACAGTTTGAAGACCACTGATATAGAGTAAAAAATATCACTGAATGATTTCTAATACTTCTGTAGTGATTTTAATTTATTGTCCTTCAAAAAAGGGTAAATATAATCTATATTTTTAATTCTTAATAACTTAGTTCACATTCAATTTTGTACTTATTTTTTAAAGTTATGGTAACCTGAAAAACTTTCATGAATAATTCATAAAAGTTATCGCAATGTATTAATTACAATTATTTGTGTAATGTAATCCATTCAAATGAAAAATTTCATGTACAATAGAAAACTTTTATTTCAAACAAAATTTCAACACTATACATACACATATGTAATTAACATCCCCAATAATAGTACAATTAAAATGAATATTAATCAAAACAATTATACAAATGCAATGATGTCCATTGAATAGTCACTAACAAATATTCTTTAAAAGACTAAAATAATAAATACATTTAGCCTAATAAAAAACATCAGCTAGTATCTCAATCAAACAAAATTCTTATAAAACAGAAATAAAAATAAATTAAACGAGTACCCTGAAAAAAATAAGTCAAGAATGTATATAATCCATATTTTTGTTTGGTTTGAAATTTCCAAAGTAACATATCAATAAATATTTTTACATACAAATATCTAATGCACAAAAAAAATGACATTCAGTTATAATTACTAACCTTTCAATTTGGTATAAAGTTGTACAAGATAACAGTTTTCGTCTTCTATCACTAGTTTTCCAAACATACCTTTTATAAATTGGGACACTCATCTTGTAAATAGTCTACATTTTCTCATTTCAAAGTTCTAAACCAGATATTTACATACATTTGAGAAGTATTACTTATTTTTTAATATACGTATATAAGTCAAATGCATTCATTACCTTGCAGTATTTTTCACTCCTTTCACTTAAATATTCCCTATATTCTTGAAAATGTAAGGCAGGTTTCTGAACTTCCAAGGTGTAAATATGAAATGGTGTAAACCAAAATAAAAGAGCAACACACATGTACACAAAAAGTAAAATATTATCAATTACAGCACATGAAGGTATAGATAATTTTTTATCCAAATTTAACAATAACTAGAATCAAGATTTTGGTGTAACAGAAATTCACTTTGAAGATCAAATGTTTGCACATTTAACATAATTAGGTTTGATGAAAAATTCATGGTTCTATAAAAAGATACAATTTATTAAATTACAGACACAATTAAGACTGGCTTAATCGGTACTATTACTGTTTTAATCAGAAACACACGAGAGAACTAATGACCCTTTATAAAGACAAATAAATGTAAGGTTAATGTAAAATAAATTATTACAGAAGATTAACTAATGTTCTCTCCTGAAAAGAGAAAAAATATATTAAGATTAGGTGATTCTATTTTTATTACTCAAAAAATTGGAAATTATAAGTGATTGTCACCAAAAAAATATAAATGATAATGCAACAGTAATTTTTTTACATCTGAAATCTGTGTTAGACTTCTCTTTAATAAGTTAGATTAATTTTTTTTCTTTAATATCACAACACAAGTCAAATAATATTAAAAAGAGTAAACAATCAAACAATCAATGGTTGATGGAAACATTTGTTAACATTTTAGTTAACTGTAGTTTTATTCAAAATTATTTTTATTTACATGCATTCTTTTGAACCAGTTCTTGCTTTTATGGGATTTAGAAGTAAGTGTAAACCCCAACATTAATTAAACTTTTTAAGAGATAACTGACTCTACTACTAATGTTATTACAGAGCTATGTTTGCATTTTGTGGTAGGCCTCATAATTTGACATATTTACCTAATTCAGAAAGATGCTAAACTCAGACTTATTTAATACTGATCAAGTTGTTTGAGTCCAAAAAAGAACTTAGAATAACTATAGAAATTTTATTTAAAGTTCCTTCTTTAGAAAACCATACATAAAATATTGAAATTATAAGTGAATCCAAGTTTTTTAAAAAGAATATTTTCTTTCTAGAAATAAAGATCAATACATCAAAATAAAGATTGTGTATTTAAATTAGTTTTCATAAACTGAAATTTTATTATGAATAATTTAGTTTAAGACTGCTTTTAGTTATACCATTTGAAATTTCAAATGATACTTAAGCTTCTCTACCACGTCAAGGTAGCAGCTACAGAGAAGTGAATACAGTTGGATCTCTACAAAGGGGTATCTTTAGGATAGAGAACAAAATGAACTTCTGAAAAAATATATTGAAATTTTTGTTTGTAAATCACTTGCAATATTTAGAATTAAAAATGACTTAACTTTATTATGTCAACTATTTTAATGGGGAAGTGATAGCAAATAAGATACGAGTTTATTCAGTTAAGAAATTTTTACTTTAAGTTGTTTCAATATTATTACTATTGAGACTTTAAATTTATGCATATAACCAGGTTATTTTTTACAGTTACCCATTTGCAAAAATTCAAATGTATTCTTTTTTTTATTTAAATCAACTATTATAAATACATTGTTAATCTGGAGTTTTCACAACATGTGGATCTAAAACCCACAGTAAAAATGAACATATATATTGCACATTACATACTAGCCAGGAATTTAAATATATAGACTTAAAATTTTTAAATGCCTTTTTGTGAATCAGGAACTTTATATTGGAATGACCTAAAACTGCCTATAATAAAAAGGAACATACATGTATTGCACATACGCTTAAATCGTAAGGAATTATTAAACACCTTCTAGTTAATCAGCATTGCACTAAAATATTGCACTATGATCTAAAAACACCTACAGTAGAAAATTTCATATATTGCACATGGATACCTGAAAATTCTAAATTATTATTAGATTAACACCTATTTTAATTTCCAGTCATTTTATCTGAAATTAATAATGTTAAAACCAAAAATTAATTTTTATACAGATTTTGCTGTCAAAACCAGACTCTTTGATACACTTTGACATTCTTCTTGGGTAGGTTTTCTCAATGTAGTTGAAGTTTTCTGAGAAGTCTTCTTTTTTGTTGAAACATATCTCTGTGTCTTTATCTTTTTATTTGGCGGCTCCATATTCAAAGATCTTGATACAATTTCTTGATTAGCTTCAGGGAATAAATGCGATGAATCGACATTATTTTTTAAAAGAGTTAAAATGTTATCACATTGTTCTGGGGATACTTTATTTAATAATTGCATGCCTCCTTTCAGGAATTCTTCCTTGGAAATTTCTGCCCGTGTAGATGTGGCCCTCAAATTATCCACATGTGCTTCTTTTTCCAAAACTTTTCGATCTTCACAAATAATCATTTCTTCATCTGTTACATGTGAATCTAAGGATGGTCTTTCCTCTAATATGGTACTATTGATTTTGTTCAAATTTTTGCTGCAAATAAAATGAATATGTTTGCACATATTCCACTGAACTGCATTATCAATGCATGTACATGTAAAATTATGCAAACTGTGGTTACATTCCCTACACATCAAAGTGCATTCTTTGGAGCACATAAAATTTCTTTTAACAATATATATGTCCTTACCTCTTGTGGAGCTAACTGATCATTCATCTTCATTATTTTCAATGCATAAGCTGGTTAAACTTTGGCCAACTTTATGTCTTTTTTTCAGCTGAGATATTTTTGAAGAAACCTTACCTTTCTGTCCAAGGAAATAAGTCGATCGAATACTCTGTCTCTTACGAATTTCATTAGACTTGCAGCGACCTTACAGCTCAACATAACGACTCCAAAACTGAACTGAATTGATCTGTTATTATTGTAGCGTGCCTGGTTCCATGTGTTGTTGTTTTTAGAAGTTTACCACTTAATTGCACATTTAATCTAAAGTTAATAAATGTTTATTGTTATTTAATTCAACCGTGTTGTGATGAAGAATGCTTAACCACGCAACGCGGCAGTGGTGACCCCTTTTTGGACTTAAAAACACGTAAGCTATTCTGTTCTACTGGCGAATGCAATACAAATTCTTCTACTACGGATGATCAGCCCGTAGCGAAAGATTTTTTTTTCTCCTTCTCCTCAAGGCCACTTGAAGCATCTGCTCGGAGATTCGTTTCGCTTCCTGCTTATTCTACAATATGACTCGTGAAACCGTTGAAGTCGCTCGTATTGCGTTGCGGCTGCCGCCGTTTTGGAAATCCAACGTTCGTCTATGGATTGCGCAATGCGACCATGCATTCACATTCAGTGGTATCTCCAGTGATGATACTAAGTATTCTGCTTTGGTTGCGAACCTGGATGCTGAAACTCTCTCCTACGTGTCGGACATTGTGTTAAGCCCTCCGAACAGTGACAAATATCACACTCTCGCAGCGGCTCATCACCCAATTTAGCGACTCAGGAGACTCAAAAATTAAGAAACTGCTTACTGACCTTCAGCTAGGAGATGAGAAGCCCAGCCACCTGTTGCGAAAAATGAAAGAGCTGTCTAATGGCCAACTCAGGATGACTTTCTGCAAAGTTTGTGGCTTCAAAGAATGCCACCACATATCCAGACTGTTTTATCTGCATCCTCAGAGCCTTTGGATAAACTGGCTATCATCGCTGATAAGGTTTCTGAGGTTGTTGGTGCATCCTCGACTATCTGTGCGGCCAAAACTGTTCCCCTCCACCATCCCAGTCATCTTCATGCAATGCTCAGCCAACCATGGACTCTCTCGCCAGGCAGATCCAAGAGCTGTCTCTACAAGTTGCTGAACTGACAAGAGAGCGCAATTCCTCTCGCCACCAACGATATAGTTCTGACCGCCGGAGATCACATTCACGCTCTAGGGTGTCAATAGAGGAAGTGGCATCTGCTACTATCATCGCCGTTATAAAGAGCAGGCCCGCAAGTGTGTTTCACCTTTGTGCATTTGTGCAAAAAACGAGTAAGCTCTGTCATAGCTGGAATGGCAGAGCCCTCGAAACATACCAGCCGGTTATTTTTATTATTAGACCGCAAGTCTGGCCAGAAATTTCTCATAGACTCTGGAAGTGAAATCTGTGTCATCCCACCTTCTCCAACTATGAATAAATCACCCTCAGTCTAACTTCTCCTTATTTGCTGCTAATAATACCAAAATTCCAGCCTATGGTATGGTCCGTAAAGAACTGAACCTGGGTCTGAGGGCGACCTTTTTATCTGGACTTTCATAATTGCTGATGTATCATCTCCTATAATTGGTGCTGATTTTCTAAAGCACTTCAACCTTTTAATCGACCTTAAGAAAAATGTTGGTGGATGTGGAAACTTCTCTTTTCACTTCTTGTGCTTTTTCAAATATTGTACAGCCCTCAATCCTCACTGTAGATGCAAACATCAGTTTTAAAAACATCTTATCGGAATATCCAGACCTCAGCAACCCTTCTTTAATTTCCAAATCAGCATCACATGGCACAGTCCACCATATTATTACTACTGGCCCACCAGTCACTGCCAGGCCTAGAAGGCTACACCCTAAACTGTATGATGCAGTGAAGGTAGAATTTGAATTTCTTCTTGCTCAAGGCATTATTAGACCTTCCAAAAGTCCCTGGAGTTCTCCTCTTCATGTTGTGCCCAAATCTGACTCTACAGTTAGACCTGTTGGGGATTACAGGCAGCTGAATTCTGTTACTGAGTTCGACAGCTACCCCATGCCTTATTTGAATGACTTTGCTCATGCACTACATGGCAAGAAGATATTTTCCAAAATAGACATTTTTAAGGCATTCCACCAAATCCTATAGCTGAGTGTGATATTCATAAGACAGCTGTAACAAATCCATGGGGTCTTTACGAATATACCCATTTGTGTTTTGGCCTTGTGAATGCACCACAAACCTTTATGCGATTCATGCATGAAGTACTAAGAGGACTTCCTTTTGTTTTGTCTACTTGGATGATATTTTGTGTTACTCAGAAAATGCTGAGGAGCATCGTTCTCACTTAAGAACTATATTCCAAAGACTGAGCTCATATGGTTTAAAACTAAATATCTCTAAATGTGTATTTGGTGTGACTGAACTCATTTTCCTTGGCCACTTTATCACTCCTGATGGCATTAAGCCATTGCCTGACAAAGTTCAAGCAGTTCTTGATTACAAACAACCAGAGACTGTTGGCTCTCTGAGAAAATTTTTAGGACTGTTAAATTTTTATAGACGTTTCTTGCCCAAAGCAGCTGAACAACAGTATCTTTTAAGTGAATTTTTAAAAGGTTCTAAAGGTAAGAAGGACTCAAAGCCTTTAAACTGGTCTTCTGAGGCAATTACAGCATTTCAGAGGTGTAAACAAGCTCTTGCTGATGCTGCACTTCTTGCTCATCCTTCACCTTCTGCCCCGCTTGCTCTTCATGTGGACGCCTCTGATTATGCCATAGGAGGTGCACTTCACCAAGTTGTGGACTCTGAGCTACAGCCATTGGCTTTCTTTTCCAGAAAACTTACTTCATCTGAAAAGTCTTACAGTGCCTACGACCGTGAACTCCTTGCTATCTACTCGGCTATCCGACACTTTCGGTATATGCTGGAAGCTAGAGATTTCACAGTGTTTACTGACCACAAGCCCTCACTTATGCTTTTAGGCAAAAAGTGACAAGTGTTCTCCACGGCAGATCCGTCAGCTGGATTTCATCTCTCAGTTCACCACAAATATTGTACACATTCCAGGATCTGACAATATTGCTGCTGATGTTCTCTCTCGTGTTTCTGCAATCACCTTCCCAAGTCAAATTGACTATGACTGTATTGCTGAGACACAACAGACTGATCAGGAGCTTCACACCCTAATAGCATCTGAACTTCCTTGAACTCAAAAAAGGTAACTTTTCCCAATTCGTCTACTGAAATTATGTGTGATCTATCAACGGGCACAGCCAGACCCTACATCCCAAAAACAGCATCGCCAAGATGTTTTCTCTGCTATGCATAATTTATCCCATCCTGGCATACGTCGATCAGTGCATTTGATGAAGCAGCGTTTTGTTTGGCCATCAATCTCATCAGATGTAGCTAAGTGGCAAGACACTGCCTAGCTTGCCAAAAATCCAAAATTCATTGTCATACTAGATCACCTCTTTCATCATTTCAAGAACCTTCCCAACGTTTTGATCATGTTCATCTGGATCTCATTGACCTCTACCTCCATCAAATGGCTACACCTATTGCCTGACAATGATTGACCGTTTTTCGAAATGGCCAGAGGCCCAACCTCTCAAAGACATAACTGCTGAGACTGTGGCTGAGGCCTTCTTTTCCTCTTGGGTGTCTCGCTTTGGAACTCCTGCAATTCTCACAACCGACAGGGGCAGGCAGTTTGAGTCCTCGCTCTTCAAAGCTCTTAGCAAACTACTTGGTGTTCAGAAGTGTCGTACAACTGGATACCACCCTCAAGCTAATGGGATGATCGAAGAATTGCACCGCCCATTGAAGAGTGCAATCAAATTCCATGCTACTGAGCGTTGGACAGAAGTACTCCCTATCATCTTACTAGGTCTACGAGCTTCTCTTAAAGAAGATATTCTGTGTACCCCAGCTGAATTAGTTTTTGGGACCACTATTCGACTGCCAGGGGAGATGTTTGACTCTTCCAAGCCAGACGATGATGTTGTGAATTTTGTTTCGAAACTTAAGTCTCACATGCAATCACTTCACCCTAAACCACCAAAAACACCATAGCAAACGTCCAGTTTTTATCCATCCAGGACTGTTGGAAGCAACACATGTTTTTCTTCGCCGAGACATGTTACGTCGTCCACTTCAACAACCCTATGATGGCCCTTTCAAAGTCTTACAAAGGAAGGATAAAGTGTTTTTCCTTGACATCAATGGTAAACGGGTATCTGTATCTATTGATAGATGCAAACCTGCCTTCTTTCTTAACACTGAGGACTTGCAACTACCTCAAACCAAGAATGAAACACCTGCTACTGTGGAACCTAATGCAACAGCTTCAACACCTGCTACTGTGGAATCTGATCCAACAGCTTCAACGCCTACCCAGCCATCTACACGTTCTGGTCGCAAAGTTCCTCTTCCAACTAGATATCGTTGACACTGGAAGGGGAGTATGCAGCGACCTTACAGCTCAACATAACGACTCCAAAACTGAACTGAATTGATCTGTTATTATTGTAGCGTGCTTGGTTCCATGTGTTGTTGTTTTTAGAAGTTTACCTCTTAATTGCACATTTAATCTAAAGTTAATAAATGTTTATTGTTATTTAATTCAACCATGTTGTGATGAAGAATGCTTAACCACGCAACGCGGCAGACTAAACAATGCCTTATCTAGTCGCTTGACTTTTTTTCCCTTGGAGATACACGGGCTTGATCGTCCTATGCATACTTTCAATATGCATGTTGGTATTTATTCCATACCACTTCCTGTGACAATATGCCCATACTTCACTTCGCTTACTGTAGGTTTGTTCAAAATATATTTTAAATTCTTTCATTTCCTCCTTTTCATCAAACATCTTCAGTGCTTCTTTTAACATTATATCGAAGGCTGCTTCATAAGTTTCTACTAAAAGACTTCGGACAATCTTGTAAGCTTCAACTTGCATTTCTTTCTTCGTTATCAACCTGGCAATACTACGTCTCCAACTTCTATCTACATGCCATGTACACAACAGTCTTTTTTCAGGAATGCCAAAAACTGTCTTCCATGCATTAAAAAAAGATTCAGAATCATCTGTCATCAAAACTCTTGGAGAAATACAAGTATGTTCCTTAATAGCTGCAAATGCCAGAGTTAACACTGTAGAATCTTGTCGATTGCTTAAAATGAATGCTGCTGGAAATCCTTCTCTTATCATCCAAAACTAATAGTGTCGCTAAATCAAACCCACATG
>BMAU01018363.1:747500-844221 GCA_019973935.1 Trichonephila clavipes | reverse complement strand
GGGGTTTAGCGTTAGACTGACCACCTGACAGGAACTTCCACTCGTGCACCTCAGGGCCCAAGGTCCCGCACACTGAGTTGCGCACAGTAAGCATTGGTTCTCATAGACTGTTGCGCCACTGAGTAAAGTTTATGGATGACGGACTGTGTATTTCTGAACTATGGTCAAGTCATGAGTACGGAATCTTGGCTTACACCTCATTCTCCAAAATTCCACACCATGGTAACATGGTAATTTTGAGCATTGATAAATTTAGTTGCATTGGCTACTTTGCAAGACATGTCTTCAGTAAAATCAACATTTGAACCTTCTGCTCGATGGAAACATTGTTGGCCCATGAGCCCTTTTTCAGGGGCATTCGGCCACCCCGACCGTCCTTTAATTCACTTATATATATATCACTCGTAAGATTATACAATATCAAATACTTCTCAAGCATTAAAAGAAAAATATCGGAAAGAAATGTAACAAATGCAATAGCTTATTAAATTTTTTAAACTTAACATCAATGGCCACGAAAGCCAAAGGACCTTGGTTGTGAACTCGTGGCCGGCGTTGTTTCAGTCGAGTCGTGAGTTCGAGTCCTGGTGTCACTAAAGACCCACCATGTAAGAGGGCTTATGCCCGTTAAATCTGTGGCAGCTCAAAATTCACAAGTTGGTATGGTGTGGGAATTTTAAGCAAGCGGTGCCGGAGCTACTTGACCAAGCTACTTACGTCGTCAATAACCTTCACTTTACTTTAAACTGTAAGGGTAATAAAATCAAATTACCAGTAGACCTGGTTTTGCTTTATAATGCGAAATTAATAAATGATCAATCAATTCTAACTATTGCCTAAAACTGTCAATGGAAGATTCTAATTTCATGTAGTATATACTTTCAACATAGATACGTGAGATTCTTATTCAAAAAAAGTCCTTATTAAGTTATCTAAGAAGAGTTTAAAAAGTTCATCAAAAAAGAGTTCTTATTCAAAGGGGAGAGATTCTTCTATGGAGTTAATTATCCAATGCATATCTAATGATATGTATATGTATATTGATTACAAAATCAAAATTTCCTTATCCAAGTTGCAAAACGTTCCTTTTTTCAATTCCTACTATTAGCTCGCACTCTCTCTATATTTGTTTTTTTATTTATTTTTTATCTTGGTGGAATCTTCAATCCTTATTAAAATACATTTTAAAGCGCTCAATTGAGCTGAAATTTTATATACATGATTATTTTGGATGACAATACAATTCTTTAATTGTAATTAATAAAAATTAGTTGATTAAAACTAATTATTTAAAGAGTTACAAATACAGCCACATTGGCATCATTTTTGACGACTTGTGTCAAAACTTGAAAAGGTTTTTTTTCTCACGTTTTAAAGCATTCAGTTGAACTGAAATTTTATATACACGATTGCTTTGGATGAGAATGCGATACTTTAATGATAATTAATAAAAATTAATTACCACTTAATGTTGTGATTCTGTCATATCTATATACATATTTATATTAATTTTAACTTTTTAATAAAAGTAGCTAAAATAAAATTTTTCTTTGTTGATCTAAGTAGGAATTGACTTAAAATGTTTTTATACATTACTTGTTTCTAGGAATCACGCCTTTTTAGTCATAAGTTTTTTTCTGCATTTGATTCTGACTACTAAGTTATTTTATGTGTACCAATTTACAGAATAAGGTGCAACAGCAAAAACCTCCAAATACGCTTAAGATTTTTAAAAATTATCGTTTGGAAAGATAATTATTTCTATTATATGTCGCTACACACAAAACAGTCGCGAAGAATATAAAACATTTACTTCAAGAAGGAAAAATGTACATTTTTCTCTGTATCAATAAAACACTTCAGTCCCAAGCAGACGTAGTTTCAAGCTCTGATGAATCCCAACTTGGCGTAGCGGAGCTGCTAAATGACTGGTAGAGTGTTCAAACAGCAGCTGAAGAGTTTAATTTCTGCCTCCGACTTGAGTGTTTACCGAGATAAAAGCCGTCCAACGTAAAAACAGACTTTCCAATCGATTTAGACAACTCTTATAGATGACCCGCGAAGTGATTCTCGGTTAACTTTCTCTCTCTGGGAAAAAAAGAGGAAGGAAGCTTACCATCAATTTGGCGCTAAAACAGGTTAACGACCAAAACAACACTCCCTTGTTTTGGATCGAAGAACCAAAAAGAACTTTTCAAACGCTGCTAAACGACACTTTCCCCCCGATGTACGCTTTTTTACGTCGTACTCTCCCGAGAGAAGTCGAATTACAGTCACTGCAGGTTTCACTTTAACGCGTGTAAGTTAAAAGTTTTCTCCGGGGATGTGAAGAAATCTTTCCCAAACTGTCTGCCATCCATTACGGGGCAAAAATTTCCTCCGCGGTGATTTTAACCGCCACAATCATCAGTGTTAAGGCTGCAGCAGTAGCCTTTTGTTTTTTAGTGGGTTGGTTTGCCTTGTTTTACTGGGGTAGAGCTGTGGTGACGATAAATCTTAATTTAGAGAGAGCGAGTTAAAGTGTGTATGTGCGGAAAAGATTCACACTCGCTTCGGGGAGAATTGAGAATTTCATTTAGTTGATGTAAGGAGGTGTTTTCTGCTGCGTTGTTTCAAAAGCTTCCTTGGTTTTGAATGACATTGATTTCGAGTGGAAATAAATCGTTCAAGGGATGGAAGTAAATGCTGCCCGAGGGCATGTCGTCATGTTTACAGTCATTGATAAGTTTTATACAGACCTTTATATAAAATTCCATTTCATTTGTTTTCTTTTTCTGTTGGAGATACATTTTTTGCCTATATTTCAAAGCTAGTAGTTAAAACTTAAACTGATTGGGATTGTAGAAAGTAAGGAAACTTCTTTGGTGGAAAAATAGATGTATATTAATTATAACACATATGTAATCAATTTTCTCATTTTTTACATTATTAGTTCAGAAATGCATTTTTTATTTATATGAAATAGGGATATCGTTATGCATAAAATATGATCCTTTGACATTTTTCGCTTAAAGTGCTCATGGAATCTTCAATATCAGAAATTCTGTGTATCTCAGATATTTACGAAACGTTACTAAATGAAGTTCAACAATTTAAAAGTTAACTTATGAATTTCATCACAAAAGACAAATTGCTAATATCTAATCCGTATTAAGATAATTTGAGACTAATTTTGTCTAAAATTAGTTCCATGTTTGTCAATAGGAAACATTGAAATTTCAAAGGCTTGTTATATATTTACATATATACAATGGATAGATCGAATTTATAATTAGAGGTTGAAGGGACGTCAAATTCAGTCATAAAAATATTTACTTGAGCACAAAATGCTCTCTTTTAATGTAAATGTAAATTACAGAATTACTATAACATAAGCCTAAGAGAAAAATGTCAACTTAGTTAAAAAAGAAAAAACTCTGATCACACTCAGTCCAAGGAGAGCTATGAACTCCAAATTTATATTTGTACAAAGTAAAAATAAATTGTTTCTAATTTCTCTGTTCCTTTTCTTTCGTAAAGTATTAGAATATTCTTTAACTCTGTGATATGAAGAAAACGTTCATATTATTCATTTGGATTAGTTTAATATTGAGAGAGAAAAAAGAGCCTTTTTTAATGTTTAAAATGCGCAGAAAAAGACATTTTTACAGAATTAAAAATGCACAAGTAACAAAAATTATAACTATACTATTTGAAAAGAATTTATTACCGATCTTCTGTTTGTTTTTTCCATATATATTAAACTTTTATATTGAATAAGAATGCTAAACTTAAACTCCATCAAGAAAGTCTTTAAACTTTATATTAACAGAAGTAAATGAATGAGGTATAAGTGAGGAAATCAAGTATATATAGGTAATACTCTGCAAAGCTTCTACGTCTATATTTAATACACAATCATAAAATTGCAGACAAATTTTCAGGCGTAATGTTGAAAAATATTTTTAAAAAAATTACAATTTAAATTTTTTTGATGTTAATATATTTTTCCTGAACAAAAAAATTGTACTTCTATTAAATTTTAGATATGTATTAATAAAGAACGAAGGCGATCCTTTTCCGATTAAACATTTGTGTTTTTTTATAAAACAGGTACATGTCTATATATATATATATATGTATGCATGTATGTAATATTTCGAAGTCAGCCTCGAGAACCTTTAGTAAAAAAGTCTATTCATCCAGCGATCGTCACATCTTTTCTGTGTGACAGACTAACGCCTAGTGCCCCAAATTTAATTTAATTGTTTACCTATTTCCAGAGCTGTGAAATAATCATTTTTAGATTATATTTTCAATTGAAAAGTAAAGAGTGTGAACGTATATACGAAGACCATAAAAATTTGTCAGCTGGGATTATAATTTTTATGTTTGGAATATCTTGTCGGAAAAATAATTAGCTGTTTAATGTAAGATTCGAATAAGTTATGGAAAATAAACGTTAAATACTAAACGGGAAATTTTGTTTTAATTATAAGTTAATTATCCCTACACACATACACACACACACACATATATATATATATATACACTGCTGGACAGTTGCTAAGGACGGATAACACTATCATCCATAGCAACCACAAAATGAAAGGAAGCAAAATGTGGAAAATTAGAATAAGTGCGGGATATTAGTAAGAAGAAGTATGAGTATATGCAATTTTTTTTTTCCACGTCTGTTCATCACGTGATAGCGTTCATAAGAGCTTTAAAGGTTTTGACGCGTGTGGACAGTTGTTTTTCAAGTCAAAGTTTTACAGGAAAGATTTAATAGACGAACTTAAAATTTTTGGCATGTCTTCCCGACATCACATAGATGATTTTATGCGTGGCCGAATTATTGGAAAGATCGAAGAAGGGCGAAAAATAACAGATGTTGCCAGGGAGTTCGACATCGCTCACAGCGTTGTTTCACGGCTGTGGAAGTCATTTAAAACTACTGGAATGTGTAGTAGACGGCACGGGGGAGGTCGTGTTTGAAGTACGACGCCTGCAGAAGACAGATATATCGTCCTATCAGCAAAAAGGAACAGGCGCACCACAGCTCAGCTGGTGGCAAATCAGTTTCTTGCTGCCTCAGGAAAGCAGATCTCCCGAAACACTGTTGCCAGACGTTTGAGGGGAGGAGGATATACGCACGCAGACCTGTTGTGTGTGTCCCATTGACCAGACAGCACCGTACTGCCCGTTTGCAATGGTGTCGTGAGCATCACAATTGGACTGAACAGGACTGGGCATGCGTACTTTTCTCAGATGAGAATAGGTTCACTCTGTCATCGGATTGTAGACGCCAACTGATCTGGCGCGAGAGTGGTACTGCTTATCGTCCAGAAAATATCCAGGAAAAGACCGTTATCCGACATGTGCAGTATCATGGTGTTGGCCGACATCATGATCAATGGCCGCACGCGCCTACATGTGGTTGCGAATGGGACTATGACGGGCCAACGATACATTGATGAAGTTCTACTTCCTCATGTTCGTCTTTTCCGTGGTGCTGTCGGTGATAAATTTGTTTTTATGGACGACAACGCAACATGTCATCGAACACTCGCTGTTCAGGATTGTCTAGACAGCGAGGGTATTCAACGTCTCGTATGGCCAGCGCGTTCTCCAGATCTAAACCCCATTGAAAATATGTAGGATGCTTTGGGAGGTAAGTTGCTGGTCGAAACTATCCTCCGACAAACAAGAACACCCTCATCCGTGCATCACAAAGGAATGGGATAATTGCCTCAACAGCTGCTGGATAATGTTGTGCAAAGTATGGTACGACGTGTGAAATGTTGCATCACACTCCACGGTGGACATATCCCGTATTGATACCTTTCTTTAAGGTGCCTGCTTACTTTTAGATGCATTGTTCCATTTCTCCGTACGCAGATCAAATGAACATTTTTTTTTTTCTTTCAGATGTTTCACAGCTTTTGTACTTTCCAGAACAATAAATATTTTTTATTCTAATGTCTGAACAGTGTGGCAACTATATTTTATCCTACTAGGCCTGTCTCGCTTAATGTTATGCTACATAGCAATTTGTGATCCGTCCTTAGCATTTGTCCAGCAGTGTACTTTTCTGCATATCTTAATTACGAATACCATTTTCCAAAACTGGAGTCTAACTTCATTTTCCACAATAAAAAATCTAGCGTTTTTATTTATTTTCTATTCTAGAAAAAATAACTAAATAGCTTATGCGTATATTTTTTCTACGACTTGTTGCACCAAGTTTTCCCTAAAACAACCAACATTTTAAAAAAAAATTTTTTAATTTCTAATAGCCAGGGTTACAGAAGACCACTATACCACAAAGGGAGTAAGAACAAAATCAGACAACATAAACAAAATAAGAAAAAAATAAAATAAAAATGGCGAGAAAAGTCTATGAACCCAATAAGTTCCTAGCTTGCCAATAAAGGTCACACAGGGAGCCCTTTAGGGCTGAGCAGCGACGAATGTGCGCAGCATCCATGTCCTCCGGAAAATCGCAGAGCGTGCAGAAAGGGACATGTGCAACATGAATTCTATGTAGATGTTTCAGGAGACAGTCATGTCCAGTGGGGTCAGACGAAACTCAGCAACTTCTTTACGTCTTGGTCACATGGGCAGATTCCTTGAGATTATTCCACCAGATCTTATTGGAATTTCTCTCAGCGTATCATCTTGAAAAAGATCACTCAACTTTTTCTTAATGATACGCCTGGCACTGGTAAAAGGGGCAGCTTTCCTTGTTATCTGTTGAATGGAAGCTCCCTTTTTTTGCTAGGGGTCCACAAACTCATTACCAGTTACACAGCAGTGTCCAGGGATCCACTGCAAGACGATTTGCTTAGAGTACTCAGACAGACTCTGCAGCAGTTTTTTGCAATCGAGAATGCTAGAAGAGGCAGGAGGAGAATTGGAATTCACAGCAAAATTGCCGCTTTTGAATCACAGAAGACAACAGCCCTAGTAAAGATATTCAGATGAAAGTGCAACTGTGCAAGGGCTACTTGAAGGGCAGCAACCTCACCATCAAAAGCGGTTGTGTATTGTCCAGTTGTTAAATAAAAGGAGAAAAGGTGGCAATACACTCCTGCTCCAGCGCTGTCAGAGTCTTTCAAAAGGCTTCCATTAGTGTAGATATGCACCCAGTCAGGTTCAATGTACATGGTGTCTATCGTTTCTAGGGCAAGTGATCTTAAAATTGGAGTATTCCGCTCTTTTTTTTTAAACTGCCTGGGCAAGCTCGGTACAAATTTGAAAACATTTAACAATAGTTGAGTCCAGAGATGACACCAGCGGCAAAGGGACGAAATCTAAATCATGCTATTCCATTAGTTCCAGTACACCTTGGACAAAACCCCTTTGGGTCTTTAAACGCCTCCCTGAGTCCAAGTGGCGTTTGCTCAAAAGAGAGAGGCCGTCGGGTAGCCGTAATAATTTTTCCTATGGTATCTCTCTCGAAAGATGTTATTGAAGGGTTTATTTTCTGTTGTCAAAAGCATTGCATCGATCGGGATTGCTTTAACGGCCCCTGTGATGATCCGCAGTGTCTGATTTTGAACTCTTTCCAGTATTTCTGTTACAGATCTAGATGCTGTAATCAGGGGCTCACAACAGTAGGTCAAAATGGGCAAAATGAATAACTTATAAGTTATATTTAGGGCATGATTAGAACAGCCCCACCTAGAGCCAGCTAGTCTTTTCAAAAGCGTTATTCTGTTCGAGATGCGATTTACAATATTTATAGTATGAGCTCTCCAGGATAACTTCCGATCAAAGGTCACACCTAAAAAGCTAAGACTATCGACTTCCGGGATGACATGCTCTCAATATGGCAGATCGATATGCAAGGACAGATGTGTCAAAGAGAATGTGACTGTGAATTGACCAACCAACACACTTTATCAAAATAACTACTATTCCTCTTCACTTTGTCCACCTGATTACAACCCTTACCTTTTTCTCCTTGTATTTTCCTGTCTGAGAGTATGAGGGGATTCTTCTGCCTCTTTTCTCAAAATAGTGTTTAAGAAACAACAAAAATGCTTTTCTTTTATTTTTTTTATATAACTATCAGTCAACAAAATTTTTTATTATCCATACTTTGAAGAATGAGAAACGTTATTTTTGAACTTATGTCATGTTAAAACTCTCACATCATAGAGGGCAGCTGAAAAGTTCATCTAATTTTAATAAACTATCCTGTAGCTATATATAGTGTTTAGTCTTGTGCCAATCACCAACCCTTTAAGCAATTTGCCCATATACCGTGACTGTTTCTACTGAAATGAAAGTAAAAGGTTTACCCGTACGCCAGTGCTTCTCAAACTGTGGCGTTATAACTCTAAGAGGGCGCGCGAGCATATTGAAAAAGTCGAAAACAAAAAGGTTATTTAAAAATTATTAATTTTCTGAAGGTAAACAAAATATTTTCTGATATAATAAAATATAAAATACACATTTACACTGATATAATACACTTATAAATGTATCAGTACTCTGTACAAAGTATATTTTATTATTAATTTAACAATACTAACAAGGGGAGGGAACGACTAAGGAAATGCATTTGGAGTCGAGACTTGGTGTAATATTAGTACTCCTTTAGGGTGTTCAACCCTCAATGTAATTCCGCCGAATGGCCAGTCAATTCGGAGAAAAAGCCTTCGAAATTCGTAGCAGCTTTTATACAATTAAATTTCAATTTCCGTTAATGATTTCGTAGCCTGGTAAATATATCGTCTGCATGCTATGCGCGAGGTCAGGGTTCGATTCATCGATCAAATTTTTTTTCATTTCATTTAATTATTTTTAAAATTAAATAAACTTATTGATGAAAAAGTTTATTTAAATGATATTTTATGTAATTATTTTGTATTTTTATAAAGTAAAAAAATTGAATATATTTATTACTTATTATTTAAATTAGTTAAAATTATTATTAATAAAAATATTTAAAATAATTATTAGTTAAAACTCTTTAAAATAAGTATTAAAAAAAAATTTAAACAATTATTGATTACAATAATTAATAATTAAAATTAATTAATACAAATTATTATTAATAAGAATTATTATTAAAATTATTAATTTATTATTAAAATTATCAATTATTATTAAAATTATCAGTTTTATTATTAAAATTATTTATAATTTATTACCAAAATTATTATTAATTTTTAAAAATTATTTAAATAAACATTTTTAAAATTATTTACATTTATTTAAAAAGGACTTATTAAATGTTTTATAAAATTATAAAATAATTAAATTAATAATACATTATAAAGATATATTTTTATTATATTAATTATAAAATAGTTAATTTACTAATAATATATTTTATAAATTATTTTATATTATATATAATACTTTATTTATAATATATTGTATTTCACATTATAAAACTATTTGTAACTAATTTTTATGTATAATATCATTTAATATTCATTATATATTTTATATTATACATATTATTTACTAATATAAAAATATATTTATAAAATTTATTATAAATATTTATACAATTACAGTATTTTTTTTACTTTATAAAATACGAAATAATTACATAAAATATAAACCTTTCATCCATAAGTTTATTTAATTTTTAAAATAATTAAATGAAATGAAAAAAAATTTGACCGATGAATCAAACCCTGACCTCACTCATAGTATACAAACGATATATCAACCAGGCTACGAAATCGTTTGAGGAAATTGAAATTTAATTGTATAAAAGCTAAGCATGAATTTCAAAGGCTTTTTACTCCGAATTGACTGATCATTCGGCGGAATTACATTGAGGGTTGAACACCCTAAAGGAGTACTACTATTACACCAAGTCTCGACCCCAAATGAATTTCCTTAGTCGTGCCCACCCCTGGTAAGTTAAGAACATATTTGATAATTATCAGTTACCCCACGGGGTTATATTAACACTTACCTTGATAGTTTGCTCGGTTTGTACTTAATTCCTTAACTGCCGATTTAAGGTTACGCGATTCGCTTCCTAATGCCACCGTTTTCCACGTAAATGAGCGTATTTTGATGTCTTTTAAGGGGGTGGGGGAGGAGAAAAAAAAGGAATAAATAAGCAAATCCTCTGAAAAAAGTAAATCCTTCGCAAACACTGTCAAGGTCCTTTTACTGCATTCCAAAGCCTTCAGAATAATTTTATTGATAGCACTGCTCAGAAAAGATCTTACTTCGGAAAGACGTATATATACGTCCAGAAAATTAATACTTTGGCTGAGCGAGACGTTTATGTACGTCGGGGGCACATAAGCGGTTAAAGTCGTATATTGTAGCTTTAGTGTCAAAGTATAGTATTACTGAATTCAATACATTGTTATTGTGTAACGGGGGGCGTGAGGAAAATGCTGATTGAATAGTGAGTCGCGTATTTTAAAAGTTTGAGAAGCACTGCCGTACACGGTACGGCACTGATATTTTCTTCTTTCTAACTTTGCACGTATTTTTAATTCTTATAGTGAGATTGTTAGTACTAGTGCAGTTTGTCCACAGTACTAAAGTGCTTCTCATTAGGAATATTTATTTATTTATTTTCTTTATGTTGAAGGCAGAAGTTTGTTTCTTCTCTGAAAGCAGTAATTTAAATTCTTGAAAACTTTCGATAAGGAACATGGATCTGCAAGACAATGCAAGACAAGAAATGAAAATGGAAAGATAACAAAAAAGCAGATATCTATCTATCCCGATTATAATGTAAGGTTTAGTATTACACCATGCCTCAAATTATGTGTGCATAAGTAGATGCACACATATACAAGGTGATCAGAATTAAAACACCCCTATTCTGAGCTCTCTATACATCGAACTACTCAGTGTAGAGGATCCAAAATTGTTGAACATACTATTCAAGACATGGGGAAACGGATTACGCGGAAAAAATAGTTCCAGAAACACCGATAGATGGCGCTGTACACCAGATAATCTGAAAAAAATAATTATCGCAAAAACAAAACACATGTTTTTTTGATTTTTATTGCTGATATGAAAAAAGGAGATAAAAAAAGGGAAGAAACTTAAACTGTCATTGTAATTGAAATTTCGCCCTGTAAGCACAAAAATTTGCCTAAACCCTTGGTTTGCAGCTATGTTCTTGGCATAAAAAGGGATGAAACTGGGAAAATGTCATTCTTATCATTGATGGCTGTCACGCTGCCAGAACGCTTTGCTTGTGAAGCTGTTTTATAAAAGCAAAGAAATGCTGCAGCTGCACTTCGGGAGTTTCGTCGACTTAAAAATTTACGCAAAGGATCATTACTTCCACAAGCTCTAAAGAGAATGATCGCTCGATTCGGGAAAACTGGACATCTTGGTGTTCAGCCGGGTCGAGGACGCAAATCGACCCGTTCAGATGTCGTTGAAGTTGTTGCCACCGATATTGTTGATCAATCAATGGATAACGTCATAGGCTGTAGTAGTGCGCGTGCAGTATCACGACACTTGGGTGTTCCCTACAGCACAGTGTGGAATGTACTGAGAAAAGTGGTGCATTTTTTTCCGTACAAAATTCGTCACAATCAGCAGTTGATGGCCAACGACAGGGAGAAGCGATTGACCTTTGCATTGACATTCCTGTCTAAAGTTGAAGGGGATGCATCATGGCCGTGGAAAATTCTATGGAGTGACGAAGCGCATTTCCATCTTAGTGGAACAGTCAATACCCACACGGAAAACCCTCGCACCTTCCAAGAGATTCCACTTCACTCACCGAAAGTTACAGTCTGGTGTGGATTCACAGCCATTCATTCTTTGGACCTTTCTTTTTCGAAGAGACTACTAGCAATGGCCCTGTGACCTGCACCGTGACGGCCAGGAGGTACAAAAACATGCTTGAAAATTTTGTTGCACCCCAAATGCTACAGCACCAATGTCTTGATTCAATTACCTTCATGCAAGATGGAGCGCATCCACACATTGGACTCTGTGTGCAGCAGTTTCTTCGGCAACATTTTACTAATGATAGAGTGATTAGTCGTGCGTTTCCGACAGCATGGCCACCTCGTTCTCCAGATCTTAATCCCTGTGACTTTTGGCTGTGGGGATATTTAAAAAATCTTGTTTATCGAGGACGTCTGATAACCTTGGCAGATTTGAAGGACAGTATCACTCTGCATGTGAGAAGCATCTCTGTCGACCAATTACGATCAGCAGTCGAACAAACTCTCCACAGACTGCAGATTTTACATCTTGAAGAAGGGAACCATATTGAGCTGCATTCCCTGCATCAATAAGATATGAATGTTTGGTGCGATCGAATAAAATGTGTTACAAATGTCTATTTTGTGTCTTTTTAGTATATTCTCTGTTACACAGCGCCATCTATCGGTGTTTCTGGAACTAATTTTTTTTTCGCTAAATCCTTTTCCCCATGTCTTGAATAGTATGTTCAACAATTTTGGAGCCTCTACACTGAGTAGTTCTATGTATAGAGAGCTCAGAGTAGGGGTGTTTGAATTCTGATCACCTTGTATAATAAAACCCACAACCGTTTGAAAAAGAGGTTCGAAGATGGACATTTTTTGTATGTATGAGAGAAATTCTTTTAAGATACATATAAAACATTCTTCATATCATGCAGAAAATACTTACAAAAAGCAAATTTTCAGGAGTTTTCACGTTTCATAATTATAAAATAAAAAATAACTTAAAAAGTTTAAAACAAAATTCTTCCATTTTCTCATTCTATTATGTATACTGCTTATTTATATACAATAAAAAATGTGCCTCTTTTAAAAACATTTTGAAGGGGGGAAAATGACCGCTTAAGGGATGAAGAAATGCTTCGCTAATGGTACCTTCTCAGGTAAAGAACCCAGTGTTCTTTATATCCAAATTTTACCAATAATTCACCCCCTTATCTGCTTCACTAAAAGAATTTTTTTATCGTTATTATTATTATTATTACCGAAAGTAACAGAATGCCAATTTGGTTATGATATTCACTTGCGAATTCTTAATGTTTGTTCTAGTTGCTTAAGATACAAAATTGCCTTTTATTTCTCAAAAAAGATTTACCAAAATTTGGCATCTTTTTTGTGGGGGGGGAGGGGGAGAGGTGAAAATTTCTTTTTATTGCTGGTTATAAGCTGTGAGTTCTACAGCATAGTTAATACATTCTCTTCATGCATGTTTTCATAGAACTATTTTAAAATTCTAGAGTGAAGTGGTTTTTGTTCAATGAAGTTTAGAATTTTATAATATCACCAAATACCCTTTTGTAATAACTCCTCTAGGAATAAAACAGCATATGGAAATCCCGGCCTTTTCCTTCTGTCACAAGAGTAACAAAACATTTATGGAGTCAACCACGGATGCAACACTCTCCGAGCAACTGCCAACACGGTTCTGCCCAGAAAAATAAATCTTTACCACACAGATATGCAAATAAAATATTAAATATATCTTTTCTCCTGTTTGTTTCAAATAATTTTATGACAGCAGATGAAGTTTCTTGATTTTTTTTTCTTTTAAATAAATCTTAAAAATTCTAGAACTTATCGTTTGTTGGTTAAATTTATTGACGTCTACTTGAAATGGAAAAGTTCCTTTTTTATTAGTTAAGGTATCCGACTACGTTCGGAACCGTGATCTTGCAAAAGCGTATAAATGGATAATATTTATGATATTTAGTGTAACTTAGATTAGAAAATGTATATAAAATTGTTTTAAGAATAGTATTACAGTAAAAAATTATTTAAGTGCAATATTTTGACTAAAAATGAACATAGAATGACCCATTTTCAAAATGTTCTCCTTTTGTGAAAAATGCTTCTATTATAATAATATTTTTCCTGTATATAGCTCAGACCTCTGTACAGAGTCTCAAGTAGAATTTTTGAAATGTATAACTTAGAAGTGGGTTTATCCATGTTTTACAACAGAGGGGAGAATTATTTCAATTGGTTGTAACTCTGAAAATAATGTGAATTTTTCAGAAACCATAGTTGAGCCTCTGTATAGAGGTCTGAGCTACCTATATAAAGGCAAAATATTATTATAATAGAAGCATTTTTCACAAAAGGAGAACGTTTTGAAAAAAGGTTATTCTAAGTTAATTTTATGCCGAAATATTGTATTTAAAGAAATTTTTTTTAATCAAAATGTCCATAAAATAATTTTATACATGTATTCTAATCTAAGTGATATTAAATATCATAAAAATTATCCATTTATGAGCTTTTTTAAATCACGGTTCCTAACGTAGTCGGATACCTTAACCACGAAACCTCTCCATCACCACGAGATATATCATTGATTCATCAACTTTCTGTATTGCTCGAAAGTGAAATATTTCCATTTTTTCTTACCGCAACTTCTCTAAGCATTTAACCTTATAACATTTTACATGCGGGCATCTCAAGATTCTCAATGACTGTGCGACTTTTATTTTTCGGTGCAATAAACTCTGCTACTTAATAACTTGCTCCCTGAGCCTTTTCCCTTTTCCCATAAAAAAGATCCCCCAAACGAATATTTTGTTAATACATAAAAAAAAATTCAATAGATTTAACGAATTGAATTTTTAAACATATAGAAACATTACTTGTTAATTAATTATAAAAATACGCCTTACGTTACCAAAATACATTCAGATATTATTAAAGATAAAATACGCCTTTACACTGATAAAATGCACTTATTAATGTAGCCATGAAAACAGAGAGTAACGTAATGCTTAAAGTAATTTACTTAAAATACTATATTACTTGAAAGTAACATATACAAATTTTAATACTTATCTTGATAATTTGTACGGTTTACAATTAAGGCTATATCATAGCTTTATCGTAAAAGAATGTCATTATTGCAATCAATATATTGCTAATATATAAGGGGAGGGGGTGATGAAAATAATGATTGAAATTTTTTTCCTCTAATTTATTTATAAAACTCTTCATGCTCCACATTGCATAATATGATGCTTGTGGATGTAAGTGGTAACACAATTATATAATTTAAAACAAAATTAAAAATATAATTTAGATAAAAATATAAAATAAGACGGAAGGGAGGAAATACACAAACATAAATAAGGGGAGGTACCACACAATAAAACTTTAAAAATCTATACAGTAAGCAAATTTTCTTAAGACATTAAGGCTTTCAGTACAATTGACCAACAAAGACAAAACAGGTGGCCAGGAAATACCTAACGTTTCAACTCCTTTTTAATATTTTCTCTTTTACAAAAATATAGGTTACAATACAACAATACATGTTCTACAGTTTCAGCAGCCTGACCACAAGAACAAATATCACTACCAATTAAATTATAAGCTTAGACAAATAGCTCTTAAAATTTCCACGTTCTGTTCGAATCTGGATAACTTAAAATCAGTAACAAATTTACTACATTTTAGCCGTTGATAAATGGCCGAGAAAAATCTTTGTATACCAGGAGGAAATAATTCTCTCCCAAGCTAAATGCTTCCATTGGGACAATGGCACAGACATCGAAAAGTTCATATCTTGGCAAGTTGCCTCTTAGGCCAACTGGTCATCTCTATCATTGCCGAAATTTCCACTATGGCCCGGAGCATAAGAAAAGTGGATGTCACTGTCTTTATAGCAGTCTGAACCTATACAACAAGTTTTTCTGTAGAATTTACATTAAGCAAGGAATGGAGTGAAGAAAGTGAATCGATGCAGATAAGGAAATTGAGAGTTCCGCCCTGACGCAGAGAGTCCTGAATCTCTTTTACGGCAAGATTCATACAGAGCAGTTCGGATGGAAAAACAGAGCATTTATTTAATCGATGTTGGAAAGTAATTTTTTCAACTCCTTCCTCATAAATAACACAGGCAAGACCAAACATTCCATAAACCCATATGTGAAACAAATAGTTTTATATTCTTGAAAGAGATTTCATTTGTATAAGTTACAAGAGTGATAGATTTTCTGCATGAAAGGTGTGTCAATAATGAAACTAGAATCCTCCTATCCAGCGTGCCAAGGTTGGTACTCAAATTGTTTTCCCGAGAATTAAGATTGTCCAAAATAACCAAGTCGATGGGTTGAATACCAGAAATAGTAAACACTGTTTCATAACTAATAGTCTTGTATTCTTTTATGGCACGAAGTAAAAACCTGCGTTGCGTTCTTCTAATAAGTCGACACTATTGGGTCACAAATATTTAAAGTGGGAAAAGTGCTGAACCAACCACATGATACGATACTTTATGCATCAGTAATGCGTACGCATTCACACGTCGTTGCCCCACCAAAGTTTCCCGAATACAGTATCGTATTAGTAAAATATTGTTTTCTTTTTATGACGTACGTGTTGTTTGCTTAGTTTTGCGGAACTCTTAACATAATTTCACAGAATCATGATTGGAAAATGCTAGTTATACTTATAGATGTTTTTCGATTTTAAATAATTTATTACCCGTGGAAAAAAGAGTTTTTAACGTCGTAAGTAACTAAGCAGTATGCATACGTCTTCTTGTATCCATGTACTTTATTGAGTATCTACTCAGAATTTTTCGTAGATTCGAAAGAAATCGAAAATGTCTAGACAGCAGGACCATATGAAACAATATTAACAGTAATTTCATGCCGAAAAGTACCGAGTGTCCATAATTAAATTTGAAATTTGCTAGCAGTCTGTAGCAAAAACTAGGCAGCAGAATTGTATGAAAATTGGGTAACAGCAAAATGAAATGATGGGAATTTCGACGAGGTTAAAAAACAAAACAAAAAACAACGTGTTTCAAAATCACCACTAGATGGCGTTGCGTAATGTAAACTACTAGCATATGCAAATGTCGTAACCATAATAATTTTGTGTGCGCGGCAATCTACAGCTTGGCTTCCTGGATACCCCGACATGAATCTTTGCCACTTTTGGCTGCGGGGATACTTCAAGGCCTTGGGGTTCCATGATCCTATCTCATCTCTGTCCGACCTAAAGAAAAGCCTAGAACGCCATGTGCGTAAAATTCCCCAGTTCATGCTGCTTTCAACAGACGAACATGCGATTTTACGCTTCCAGATGATAGGAGAACATAGTGGACAACATATCGACCATGTTTTGTAAACATGTGCAAATTATTTATATGTTCTTAATAAAGCTATGACACGCAACCTAGTGGTGATTTTTGATACTCACTGTTTTGCTTTCCCTCAATAAAATTCCAATCATTTCCTTCTGCCTTTACCCAATTTTCATGCTATGCCGCTGTATAGTTTTTGCTACAGACTGCTCAAAAATTTTAAGTTTAGCTATGGACACCCGGCATTTCATACAGTTTTAATATAGGATTCACTTTATATTTTTCCTGTTACTTTTTATTGATATTTATTGTGATAATACTTTAATAAAATGTTCGGCTTAGGGGCTGAGAGGTGATGTGCCAGATTCTTAAGCCCAAGATTCCGGGTTCAATCCCGACTGGAGTCGATAGATTTTCTGGATGCGAAAATCGCAGGCTCACATATCATATGATTATGTGGCATGTAAAAGATCTCTTAAGTATCAATTTGGCTCTGGTACTCTCGGCAAAATTAAATCACAGCAATATTCAGCATCCGATGAGATCTTGAATTAAAACTAATTCGAGCGTCAAAATTTGGTAGCAAGGGCTGGCATTAAATGGTGCCGAGATGAAATGGGTCTCACATTCTAGGATTTGCCTTGTCTGCAAAGGCTTAGTTGCCAATATGCGGACCATTAGGGGAAAAAACTTTTATATTACAGGGTTTCCGGGCTTAAAGTATCCAAAAGTAATGGCTTATTATTGCGGAACTACCCATCAGAATGTAACAAACTATTCATCCGTGTATTCGAAAACTCTGCGAGATTTTTTGGGTATAGTCCGATCGGCCGCACATGCGCGCATTATTCGGTAATCACAGACGATAAACTTTTTATACTGACTTCATTAGTTCAGATGTGGACGCCACAGTAAAAGGTGCAATGCGTATTTTGGTTACGGAATTACAGCGGCGTGTTCGAACAGAATGGAATGTTGACCCTCCGACATCAAAATATATCCTCCAATGGGACAGAACTTTATAGGAGACCTGAACTTAGGTATCTCAAACTGTCAAGTATCCTTAAGTTTTCGTGATAGAAGACACTGTTGATCGTGTGGGGGATTCATTTTGTAGGAGTCCTGATAAGTCTATTAGGCAAGCCAGTAAGGACATTCCATTCTGTTCGAAAACGTCGCTGTACACGCGTGACTGATTTAAATTCCGTTAACCAAGGTACGCACTGTGTCTTTTACTGTAGCGTCCACATCTTTACTAATGAAGTCAGTGTAAAAAGTTTATAGTCTGCGATTGCCAAATAATGCACTCACGTGCGGCCGGTCGGACTACACCCAAAAAGTCTCGAAGAATTTTCCAATCCATGGATGATCAGTTTCTTAGATTCTGATTGGTAGTTCCCTAATAATAAGCCATTACTTTTGGATAATTTAACCCCTAACACCCTGTATATCAAAATTATTTTGAAATAAATAATCATTTAAGCAAAAATTCCCAAATACATCTCACGATCAATTGCATCAAAACTGCGATGTTAACGAAAACACTAATTACATATTTCAATAATTTAGAAAAACAACATTCTTTTCAAATTTTTCCTCTTCTATTTATTCAAATTCGGTCATAACGCCAATTATTTCGTGATTTTCAACATCATTAAATTCAAATCATTCCCGTAAAATTTTCTGATTCGAACAATAAATTGTTCCCAACAACTGATCATCAAAGCGCATTCTAGCAAGATACTCTCATTTAATGGGTGAAAGACGGAAATAAAAAGAAGCAAGCCGAGACATTTCCTTTTTTAGCCATATCGCAAAAATCGCCAACAAGTTATCATTAACAATCGAAAAAGGAGACTACGAGAAAAAGAAAAGCTTTAAAGCATGGGCTCTCTTTTAAGATAATAGTGTATTCTCCCGAGACCACTGTTTAGAGACCGGTGGCAAAAGGAGCGAAGCTATCTTCAGCCTAGCAGACCTCACTTCTCTAATGCGCTGCGTTTAGGGCTTTAAGTGACTGCCCTACCATTAAATGGTGCTCTCAATTGCTGTCGAATTAGTTCTCCTTAACTCACGTGGGAATAGAAGATCATTAAGATACGTTTCTGATTTAGGGTTTCTCAATTTGGCGTGAAGTGAGAGGTTTGGCCTGTGTTTTGGCTTGTCTTCCGACATTAGCTTTGGTTTTATGCGAATGTAATACTTCGTAGATCAAACAAGATTTTGATTTCACTGAGAGGTGAATCGGAAACTTTTTAAAACCGTTTATAGTTTTAAATAGCTAGAAAAATTCTATCAGTTAAAAAGGTATGTTGGTGATTTTTATTTAAAAAATCAATTTAAAAAGAAAATAGACATATGGTTATTCTACAATTATTTTCAATATATATATAATTGCTCTTCTTAGAACTTTAAAGTTCTTAAAATGTTAAGGTATCCGTCTACGTTCGGAACCGTGATTTTAAAAAGGCACATAAATGGATAATTTTCAGGATATTTAGTGTCACTCAGATTAGAATATATGCTTAAAATTGTTGCATGTATTTAAATATAATATTTTGACAAAAAAATTAACTTAGAATAATCTTTTTTTTTCCAAATGTTCTCCTTTTGTGAAAAATGGTTCTATTGAAATAATATTTCGCCTGTATATAGCTCAGACCTCTCTACAGAGGCTCAGCTAGAAGTTTCGAAAAATTCACATTATTTTCAGAGTCACCACCAATTGAAATAATAGTTCGCGTTTTTTTCTTAAAATTGCTCCCCTCTGTTGTCGTAAAATATGAATAAACCCACTTCTAAGTTATATATTTCAAAAATTCTAGTTGAGCCTCTGTACAGAGGTCAGAGCCATCTGCAGGCAAAATATTCTTATAATAGAACAATTTTTCACAAAAGGAGAACATTTGGAAAAAAGATTATTCTAAGTTAGTTTTTTGCCAAAATATTGTATTTAAATAAATTTTTTTTGTCAAAATGTTCTTAAAACAATTTTATGCATATATTCTAATCTAAGTGACACTAAATATCATGAAAATTATCCATTTATGCGCTTTTGAAAATCCCGGTTCCGAACGTAGTTGGATACCTTAATGGGAGTAGGCATAAACTTAAGCTCATAAAAATTATTGATTTTATATTGTATAAAAGTTAGAATCCGTTAAGTACGATTATATTTTGATAGGAAAATTATTTAAAATTAATTCAACTGATGAAGTTTCATACTTAAGCTATTCGATTACGTTCGGAGCCGTGATTTCCCAAATGTGTACAAACGAATATTTTTTTACTATTATTTTTTATTACTACTTATTTGGGGTTACTTAGATTAGAATACACGTATGAAATTGTTTTAAGAATATTATTACAATTAAAAATGATTTAAATGCAATATTTTGGCAAAAAATGAACATAGAATCATTTATTTTCCTAATATTTATCTTTTACGGAAAATGCTTATGTACTGATAATATTTTTCCTATATATATCTCAAACCTCTGTACAGAGCCTGAACTAGGATTTTTGAAATATATAATTTAGAAGGGGATTTATCCATATTTTAATACATCATAGTGGAGAAATTTTAACAGAGAAACATTGATAATTATTTCAATTGGTAGGAACTCTGAAAATAATGAGAATTTTTCACAACTCCTAGTTCAGACTCTGTAGAGAAGTATTAGCTGTATATAGGCAAAATATTGTTATTATAGAAGCGTTTTTCATAAAAGGAGAATGTTTGAAAATAAATAATTCTATGTTTATTTTTTTCCAAAACATTGCATTTAAATAAGTTTTATTCTAATAATATTCTTGAAACAGTTTTATAAGTGTATTCTAATCTAAGTAACATTAAATATAAAATAACAAAAATATTCGTTCGTACGTTTTTGGAAAATCACAGTTCCGAATGTAGTCAGGTACATTAAAAAATTTTTGTGAATAAGAATTGTTATATGACAATTTAAAAGAAATATATATAGAAGTTGTATTTTTTTAATTATTAAGCCAGATTTTTTAAAATAAATAATTATATATACGGAAACAAGAAAAATAAATTTTATTATAAATACCATAAGAACATTTAAAAAACTCGTAGTAACCCCAATAAAGTTTTTAAAGTAAAGCATTGAAGGTATTTTTTCAACAATATTCAAAAATATATAAATTAATCTAAGCCCGATAGCGATCTCAAAATATTCTAATCTTCCTTTTAAGGAGCAACTTATCATTAATCAAGAATATCATGAAAAAACACACACTTTGCGTTTACTTAATATATATTTGGCGCTTTCTCTGTGCTACTTATCAATATCACATACTTGCAAATGCTTCAAGATTATTCCATTTCACCTTATTTTGCACAGATCTTAAATTGCTCTATCCGTTCGTTCTTTACCATATAAATCTAGCAGACCTTTCTAACAAATTTTTGTTTCACAAATAAGAAATCTCTCTTGAAAATGAGCAAAGTTTTCATAAGTAATACAAATTTTATCTGTTTAAAATATATTACTGATTTTTATATAAAAATTCAAATTAACGTGAATAATTAATTTTCCATTAATTCTTCATAGCATAGTTTTTTAATTCTTAGTACAAGCGTCCCTCGTACAACACGGTTAATTCGAACCATAATATATCCAAACCATGTTGTACGAGTATTTTTTGTTTATTTATTTTAATCGTTATTATTTATTTATTTATTAAATTAATTATGTATATGTACATAATATAAATCAGGGCAATATGTACCGTGCAAGGACGTCTTAAGACTTCTTGAGGCTCGGAGCCCCAACGTAAAAGTAGGTCCTGGGCCTCTACACAAGTGTAGGCAGAACTTTTGACTCTTAAAGTAGACGTATGTTGTCAAATACTCGTACAAACAGTAACCCGAAACAAATAAATGTGCATAACTTACAATCACACAAACCGGCTCCAACGACTGCCACCTTTTGACAGAATTAGAAACGATGATGTATGGTGGTAAGTCTAGGACTAAACATGGACGGCGGTCATCGTATAATGATGTAGTTTTACCACTCTTACCAGTTGATATATAAAGGGTGTTTTCTTAGAGGTATAGAACTTTAAACTGCAATAAAACAATGATGTATTATTCAATTGACACGATTTTTTTTATTCGAAAGATAATCTTGTGGCATTACATTTTAAGTATGATTTCTGGCATAGGACTGCCACGGCTGGCTCGGATGTAGTCCAATCTGGACGTCCAATTTTTGATGACTTTTTCCAACATTTGTGGCCGTATATCGGCAATAACACGGCGAATGTTGTCTTCCAAATGGTCAAAGCGTTTGTGGCTTATCCGCATAGACCAATGACTTTACATAGCCCCACAGAAAATAGTCTAGCGGTGTTAAATCACAAGACCTTGGAGACCAATTCACAGGTCCAAAACGTGAAATTAGGCGGTCACCCAAAGTGTCTTTCAATAAATCGATTGTGGCACGAGCTGTGTGACATGTTGCGCCGTCTTGTTGGAACCACAGCTCCTGGACATCATGATTGTTCAATTCAGGAATGAAAAAGTTCGTAATCATGGCTCTATACCGATCACCATTGACTGTAACGTTGTGGCCTTCATCGTTTTTGAAGAAGGATTCCACCAGCCCATAAAGCGCATCAAACAGACAGTTTTTCTGGATGTAACGGTGTTTCGACATACACTTGTGGATTAGCTTCACTCCAAATGCGGCAGTTTTTTTGTTGACGTAGCCATTCTACCAGAAGTGCGCTTCATCGCTAAACAAAATTCGCTTATGAAAATCGGGAGCAACGGCAATCTCGTTTTGGACCCATTCGACGAATCTACGCCTTGCTTGATGATCGTTTTGATGAATTGCAAACCAAACTGAGAATAAATCACTTGACAGCTGTTAAATCGGTCGCCATCTTGGAAAGTAATGCCAACTTAAACTTCTATACCTGGAAAAAAACACTCTTTAGTTTGAAATGCCCAGTTTTTTGGAGAATACGCCCGTAAATAACATTTGATCATTAAAATTATCAAGTCATGATCTTATTAAAGCTAAATAGACCATCGACGCCATGGCCCAATTGGCCCATGTCTTAAGAAATCCCTCGTACCGTGTTATATCGAAACCGTGTTGCAAGAAACTTTGAAATAAAATAAACCAAACCGATGTGTACTGTGTTTATCGAAATCATGTCTTAAGGTGTAAAAGTTTATGATAGCTGAAATTTCGCTCCAATAAACCATGCAAATGGAGAAGTAAGCTAATATCAAGTTTTTAATCAAAAACAAAACAAAAATACATGAAATGCAAAAATTAAAAAAAAAAACAGGAAAAAGTATATTTAAATAATAATAATTATTGTTATAAAATAAATAGAAACGGCTTATTAGGGTGACAAAATCAATTTCCTTCATCACTTCACCAGAAATTACAGCTAATTTATTTTTTTCTTGCAAAGTTGGTTGAAACTCTTTTTCACTAGTTATTTCTCCATGATTATAAAAAGTATCTGACGTAGTTGCAGTTTACCAGTCAGTTTCGATCTTACAATTCTTTCAAAATTTCTCTGTATGAAGCTAAAGAACTTTGCAATTCGCTTTTAAATTTTCCGCCACGAACTACTGAAGGATCTTTTTCGAAAAAACAATTTATTTAATTCATTTAAAAATTAATTCATGTTTTGTACCGTGTAATATCAAAACAGTGTTTTACACAAGTACGAGGGACACCTGTATACATCCTTTTTTTTAATATACTAATCATCTAAAATTCTTTTTTTTAATTCATTTTTTTTCTAGAAAGCCGACTGGGTGGCGTAGTTGGTTTGCCACTGGACTTCTGCATCCAAAGTTGCGGGTTCGACCCCGACCCAAGACGGTGGATTTTCATGATGCAGAAAATCGACAGTGACCATATCGTATGATTCCACGGCATGTAAAAGATCCCTAGAATGTCTGGTTGACTTGAATGCTCTCGGCAAAATTAAATCCTAGTATAGGATCTCATCGTCAGAGCTCAGGTGCCTCCCTCTGGGGAGGAAAATGTGCGTCAATACTACTTGCGGCAATTGGTAACCGCCTATATGGTGCCTCACTAAAAAGAGATACCAGCTTACGGGGAATATACAAGGTCTGCAATGGTAAAACACCAATTCGCAGCCCATTATAAATAAAAAAAAACATTTCTAGAATGGCTTTTTATTTTGAACAGCTAAAAGTACAATTCCTTTTCATAAGCTCAGTTTCTTGAATAATGAAAAACTCTTTAATTACCATTTTGATATTACGCATCCTAAATAACTGATTGGGATGATCTAATTTGGGATCATTAAGTATCTATTATATGGCAGAGTATAAGTGCGCTATTTTGTTATCAGATCAAATGACTCATTTTTAAGTGAAATATCATTGTTTCTATTTAAAACAATAAACTTTCGTGTAAATTAACACTAAGTCAGTGCTTCTCAAAGTTTCAATATTCGCCGACAGAATATTCAATCATAATTTTCATCGCACCCCCCTTCATACCATAACAATGTATTGAACTCAATAATACTATACTTTGACGCAAAAGCTTCGACACGACTTTAACCTCTTTAGTTCCACTGGCGTATATAAAGTTCTCTCCAATGCGTTAATTTCCCCGGACGTATATATAAGTCTTTCCGAAGTACGATTTTTTCCGTGCACTACTATCCATACAATTATCCCGAAATTTTTGGAATGCAATAAAAGGACCTTGACAGTGTTTGCGAAGGATTTACTTATATCAGAGGATTTCCTTTATTTATTCCTTTTTTTCCCTTCCTCAATACATCACATACGTGCGCCTAACCTGAAAACGAAGGTATTGAGGAGAGAATCGCGTACGTTTTAATCGGCAGTTAAGGGATTAATTATAAACCGTACAAATTATCAAGATAAGTGTTAATGTTTGTATATATTTTATATATGACAAACCCATTGGGTCACTGGTAATTATTAAACTTGTTGTTAACTTTGTACCGTTAAATTAATTATAAAACACATTGTGTAGCACTGATACATTTATAAGTGTAATATATCAGTGTAAATGTGTATTTTATTTTTTATTATGCAAGAATGTATTTATTAATTTACTGAAGGTAAACACAAATTTAATTAAATAAAATTTTGCTTTCGACTTTTCAATATGCTAGCGTCCCCCTCGTAGAGTTATCACGCCCCTCAAGGGGCGCGCCCCACAGTTTGAGAAACGTTGCACTAAGTAATACCTTGTATATATATTAACACCTACTAATATAAATTGAATTCTTTACAATCATGAAATTTACAGGAAATATTGCAAATGTGGCTGGACTGACGTTCTAAGAACTAAAGGGTGTTTTTTTGAGAGGTATAGAACTTTAAATTGCAATAAAACCACGATGTATTATTCGATTGACATGAATTTTTTTTATTCGAAAGATAATCTTGTGTCATTACATTTTAAATATGATTTCTGGCATAGGACTGCCACGGCTGGCTCGGATGCAGTCCAATCTGGACGTCCAATTTTCGATGACTTTTTCCAACATTTGTGGCCGTACATCAGCAATAACACGGCGAATTATGTCTTCCAAATGGTCAAGCGTTTGTGGCTTATCCGCATAGACCAATGACTTTACATAGCTCCACAGAAAATAGTCTAACGGTGTTAAATCACAAGATCTTGGAGGCCAATTCACAGGTCCAAAACGTGAAATTAGGCGGTCACCAAACGTGTCTTTCAATAAATCGATTGTGGCACGAGCTGTGTGACATGTTGCGCCGTCTTGTTGGAACCCCAGCTCCTGGACATCATGATTGTTCAATTCAGGAATGAAAAAGTTAGTAATCATGGCTCTATACCGATCACCATTGAATGTAACGTTGTGGCCTTCATCGTTTTTGAAGAAGGATTCCACCAGCCCATAAAGCGCACCAAACAGTCAGTTTTTCTGGATGTAACGGTGTTTCGACATACACTTGTGGATTAGCTTCACTCAAATGCGGCAGTTTTGTTTGTTGACGTAGCCATTCAACCAGAAGTGCGCTTCATCGCTAAACAAAATTCGCTTATGAAAATCGACCATTATTTTCGAAATAAAATTGCACAATTTGAAAGCATTTTCAGGCGTGAGTCTATTCATGATGAATTGCCAAACCAAACTGAGAATAAATCACTTGACAGCTGTTTAATCGGTCGCCATCTTGGAAAGTAATGCCAACTTAAACTTTCTAAGCTAAATTTATTTCTCTTTATTAAGCGAAATTTGAAACTAACATAATTGACTTCTGTACGCTACTTATTTTTCTGCCAAATAATTTCCGTCAACCATTTACATGAAATAAACAGACGTAGCCAAATGCCGCGGTATAACACACACATTCAATGTTTGGAAACAATATTTTTTTCCCACTTGGAGATATTTTAATGTGACGAAATTAATCGACGGAGTTTTTAATTGGAATGTTTTTTTTTTTTTTTAGACAACTTTTTAAACTTCATTTGATTCTTACGTATTATCGCAACAATCGCCAACTTTAATGATAACTCGCAAAGTTGGCCATTCCATTTTCGCGGATGTTGTACGCGCGGAGTTGGCAATCGTGCTTCGTTTTATACAATATCGCTAATAGGTTGCGATAATACGTAAGTACCTTTCATTTGATGTTAGTATTGAAATACAAATGTTAAAACTAAGATTTTCTGATTTTGAGTCATCAAAATATTGCACCTTATTTTGTTTTTCATTGCTTTATAAGATTATTACCTTCTTATATAGATTCCATTAGTAATTTGTTAAAAAAAAATACTGGAAGTTATTATGGTTTGTTTTTGTCAGGGACGTAGAGCTACCGCTGTATCAATGATGCAGGAGCCCCAACGAATGTTATCACAATTCCACTTACATGGTGCTCATATCTGAAAAAGGGCCACAAAGGAATTCGGATACAAGGCCCACTCAGAGCTGTTTTTTAATTTCATTGGTTTTTGTTTAAACTTTCACTTTAACTGCAGTCAATCGGCTTGAGTACATAAAATTGTATTCCAGAAACTCGAGCTTAGGTCATCATACTGACCAAGAAAACTCAGTGCGAGGGATAAATGCTGATCAAATTAGAGTAGGCATCAGTGAATGAGCAAAACAGAGGGCTCAAATACATGTTGAGGAAGCAGGTGGTCATAAGATTGTAATTATTTTTTCAAATTATATATACTTTCGCATTGATAAAGATAGTTCAGCTCTTTTTATGTCAATTACTGTTAGTATTGCATATCATTTTTCAATTTATTTTTAAGCACAGGATATTTACTTTGGATAATTTTTATACATAAAATACTAAATTTAATTCTGTACACTGTGTATGTGTTTAGCGAGTAGCATACCGATTAAAATCTTCCACCTACTGTAAAATCCGGCATATAACGCGCACTTTGAACACAAAAAATAAGATAGAAAATTACAGGTGTGAGTTATACGCTGGGTATAAAAATGAGGGCTTTAAAAATTAGAAAATAATGAGCATAAAAAAAGTTAAACTTCTAAATATTTCGAAATACTATTTATTTAAAAGACATGACATTCTTATTGAACTTAATAGGTGGTAGTTCTAAAAGTATACTATTTTTGCAATAGCTTAGATGAACACCTTGAATAAATCGCTTCTAATCATAACAGCATCGCATTTGTACATTTCAGGTTTCTTCGTAATAAAGGGGTGCACGTTATGTAGCGAATATACCTAAAATTTAAAAATTGCAGCTTGAAAGTATGGGTGTGCGTTCTATCCCGGACTTTACTGTTTTTTATCTTTCTCCAATGAATCTAAATTAAATTAATATATAGTTTTTTATGGTACTTATATTTTTTCTTTAGTCGGCCATTTACCTAAAATCAAAAGACATCGCCGAATACTGCAATATGCATTCAATAAGGGAAGAACATTCTATGCCTGTTTGTGTACAATAATAATACTTTTTTGCACTTGGTAGTGAATTTTTCCACGAAATAGTTATTGTATTTTTTAATAATTGGGGCAATAACATTAGACTACAAAATATCTATTTTGTGTAATTTCAAAATTTTATTAGGTGTTACTGTGAAATAAAAATAGAAAAATTAAGATTTTCTGATGTATATTTTGTGTTTGTTTTGTTATTTATGTATTATCACAACCATATTGGCAACATTAGCACTTAATTGCCAATTCACCGTGTATGATGCGAACAAAATCGGGGTTGATATAGTTGCAACAGTACCCAAGTACCTTTGTTTGCAACTTTTTTTGGTGATTTTATCAAAATGATAATTTGTTAATAATAATTGGTTTTTGATAGCTTTTTATCATTTAAGTTTGTTCTAGCTAGCTGTATCCAATCACGTTTTCCTGTGGCTCAGTCTGGTTAAAAAAAAAAAAGAGAAAGCACAGATTTCTGATATCTTTAACTGCTTGCACTTGAGGTATGATTTTTTTTATAAAAAAATGTGGAAATATACATTAACAAAACTTTTCTAAACATATTTCATTTGTAATTTGTTAACAGAATACTCCCAAGTTATTATGGTTTTTTTGTCATGTTATGAATCTAAAATTATTTGCATTGTCTCCATAGAAGAGGTGCCAAGTTTGAAAACAAATTTAAAATGACTCTTCTTGAGGTGAAAAGGTTTATTTTACAATGCTTATGAGTAGACATTTTTTGTTGCTTCATTGTCTGTATATATACAGAAATTGTCTGCTGTACCTACTTTAGAGCAGTAGTTGCCATTTTTCAACATTTCATGAATCACTTAATGTATAACTTTATAATTAGCTTTTCACTATTAGGATTGACCTCTATGTGGTGGAGCACTATAGCTATATTTACATCTTTATTTAATCTTCGATGCCCTGAAAATAAGCTTCATGAAAAGCAACAATCAACAGACTGAAGTGTTTTGCCTACAATTTTCCAAAAATTGGTTGAGGTTACCAAAAATCGCTAACCTCAGGAATTTGTTTTTTTGTTTAGTTATTTCGGTAACTAAAAGCTTTTAGTACAGAATAGTTCGTGTTCCGTAATATGTTATTTTGTTGTTCATCTTTTTTTAAACTGAATCTTCATAAAAGTATAAATTATTTCCCAATTTTTCTGCATACCATCCAAAATTTTTCACGCATCACCAATAGGTGACTGCTGCTCTGTAACACACATCAGTAATTATGTATTAGCATCACTGTAACAAAATTGGTGTCATGTGTATCGTACCTTAATATCTAAATAATAAAGATTCTAACATTTTTTTATGAAGAAAGAAATGGAGGAAAAATGTTGCGATTTGCATGGCGGTAATTTGGCTGCGGTGATGCTAATATTTAAGTACACAGATAACAAATAATTGTCCATGTGAAAAGCTGTCTGTGTCTAGATATAAGCCACTCTGTTTTAAAGATAGGCCCTTAACTTTGTTGATAACAATTGCTAATGCTAATGGAATTGTGAATTGCAAAAATACTCCATCATTATCAACGCTTTGTCGAAGTTTTCTGCTGCAAAATCCGTGTTTATATTGGAATTTTCCTGGCGTATTCGATTAAAAATACCTTCAGCCTCTCATTGCGTTGAATTTCAGCTGTGTCAATTGATGCACCTTTAAAGTTAAATATTTCATTAGCATTTTTTATTTTTTCCTTTTCTTTTTGTTCCTGATTTTTCTTTTTTTTTAATGTTTTGAAATTTTATATGTTTTTGTTTTAATTTTCTTTTCTTTTTAAGTGCAGTCAATTGGCTTCACTATATAAAAATAATGCCTTGCGGGAAATCAAACTTAGGTTGTCATACTTGCAAGGCAAAAGTACTACAATGAGTGTAATTGCACATCAAACTGAGAAAGAATGGATATCAGCAAACGAGAAAAGCAGACAAAGAATGTCACAAACACAGGCTGAGGGCGCAGCTGAGCAACATGCAGACAGACTTGAGGATGCACATTTGCGAGCACATCATTCGTGTTTTACAACATCAGAAAGATGTTAACCAGAAACAGCACATCTGCATCAAACATGATTTTGTGGTGAGCAATCACACAATAACAGTCAACTTGCATCCCGGTACAACCCAGTGGAAGATTCTAGGTTCAGGCAGCATGTTCTCATTTACACAATGATGGAAGTGTATCCTTATTGCGTAATGTTCTGGACTTTAAGGGAGAAACCAAAGGAATGTTTTGTACCACTGAAAAAATTAAACTGCCTCAACTCAGAGAACAGAGCCATTACAAATTTTGCTTGCTAGATATACTGCAGAATCAAAACATTTCCTATACAACATCAGGAAATACAATTCATGTTTCCATTTGACATTGTTTGGATAAATGTGCATTTGTGAACACACTTCTGATTTAATAAAAATCCATAGCCATTGTAAAACTAACCCAAATCTTTCAATGAATCCAGAGTGGAGCCATTTAAAATTTATGTTCAAACTTGAGCTCGCCACTTTAAAGACAATGTAAATAAATTTAGGTTCATAACATGACATAAAGACAAAAATAAGCTGTAATAACTTCAAGCATTTGGTTAACAAATTATAAATATCAGTTTAGGAAAAAGTTTTTCGTATATATATTTATACATTTTTTTTATAAAAGATCATACCTGCGATGCAAATTATTTAACATACTGAAAATATGTCCTTTCTGTTTAATAAGACTGAGCCACAGCAACGTGTGACAGGGTACAGCTAGTATATATATATATATATATATATATATATATATATATATATATATATATATATATATATATATATATATATATATATATATATATAGTTAAAACTCTCTACTAAAGAGGAATGACTATTCAATAATCAAAACTGAAAAAAATTGAAATTGCAAGATTGGAAAGATATATGAGAAATAATAGAGTTTAAAATATAAAATATAGATGCTACACTATTATAAACATTGCTGACTTAGAAAAGCTTTTATATATAAAATAATTTATATAAAAGAGGGTTTTAGCATGATTTGTGGCCAGTCAACCTTCCCCCTTTATGTTAATAATACTGAGCAAAAACCTATTAAAAATAATGGATAGAATATCTAAATCCATTACAAGAAAATGGTAACTTTCCTAAAAATTTCTTTCAAAAATGCAGACCCCGCGCTAAATCTGAGTACAATAAATGTTATTGCCAGATTCTGGACCCAAATGCAAATTTAAAGCATGAGAATGACTGAATAGTAGCACTTAGAAAAAGTATGAAAATAATAGAAATAAAAAATTAAAAAGAGTGTTTATATAAAAACTACCATTATTTTAGGGACACAAGGATTATATATGAATTAAAAAATAATAATAAGTAATTTTATCTAATATTAGAATATGGAGGTAATTATTTCTAGGAAAAATGATAAATTTATAATAATAAAAACCATTAATATTCTAAGAAATTTTAATCCTTATTATTTAGATTTTTTTTCAAATAACCATTAATAAAATTGAGTATTTTTGAATTAAGCAATAATTAGTGAAATGTTTATAGTTTTTATTTATCCTGATTTTTTTAAACTAGAAATTTAATGCGTTGTATATAATTAATAACAATATTTCTGAATACAGAAACAGATATATATATACATATATATATATGGAGATAGTGAACTAATAGTAGGAATTGAAATATATATATATATATATTTAATTCTTCTTTTTCCCTATAAGTCTCGTCGCGTATATAATGACTGAATAAAGTTAACAAAGGATTAAAATTCCCTAGAATATTCTAGAATCGATCTTAAAAGCAATTTTATAATCGAATCACAAAAAATATTTCTAACAACGATACCCAAAGCATTTGAGCTCCTTGTGTGTGCCCCCATTTTTTTTTAATAAAATACTTCTCAATAGCCTCCGCTCATCTCGTTTTCGAGAACTTTCATTACGTTCCAAAAATCAGAAACCCCTTGCCTTCTGCAAACGACTGTTCATTATACCGGAAAAAAGACAAACGCGTTTTCGATGATTGTCAACAACTTCAGGGACAGAAATCAGTGATAAATTTCCAACGAAGAAGTAATTACGAAAAATTTTCTCCGCCACCCCTTCTCTGTCCTGAAATAAACAAGGAAGAGACAATAAAATAATAATAAAAGGGGATATTAGAAAAAAGAGGGAGAGAGAAGCACATGGAGGGCTTTGGCAGGAATATGGGCGCTGGAAAATTGCTCGAGTTACTAATGACTCAACAGGAAAAGACTGTTAATACATTTAACTCTTGAATCTGTTCCGGGAAGCATCATTAGGGGGACCTAATCTGAATATTATGACTTTCAGCTGGTCTCTCTCCACCCCCGCCATCACCAGGGGGCGCGTGCGTTGCCCTAGTCGCAAACGATTTTAAAAACGGTTTCCGCCTAGAACTAACGATGCTGTCCAGACATTGAAAAATAAGAGAAAAAGTGTTCATATATTGTCGAGTAAATCATTGTGTTTGCCCTGTTTAGTTCTGGACTTGATTTATTAAATACAAATTAAACGTTTAATCACGTACTAAGCGCTCATTTACGAAATGTTAGCTTCACTTTATGACTTAACATGAAGGGTTTGTTTGATAGGCTTTTTTTTTCCCCTTTTCTTTCAGATTTTTAATGGATGAGTCAAACGAAAAATGTCCATATGCGTTTAAATATCGTTAGCATATTGTTAAAAAGTAAGAAACTGGATAGAGTTTTTCATTAGGAAATTTGTTCCAAAATCCATACGATATACTGATTTTATTAAGCATAGTGAGGATTAATTGGTTTTTTAATCATTATCGTCGTACTTCAAAGCAATATGAATGGCATTGGCAATTTTTTTTATTGAAAACTATTATAAAACTCCCGTGCACCACAAAGTATCACACGGGGCTCACAGAAGTAAGTATTAATCACACATTACAAAGGAATGAAAAAATATCCTTTGAGGTTATGAAGGACTACAAATATTTACAGCAAATTCACAGAACTTTTTAGAAGCACTTCTGGTGGAAAGAAATTGCTGACGATTCGGAGGCCAATTTATATTAAGTCCCTTGAAAGCCAGTCTTTGGGTATTCCGTTCTCTTTCAAACTTGGAACACATGTTCTACATTTTCCTCGCCAACGATATCACAATCACAGGAAGATGGCGGAACTAAATTAAATTTGTTCAGGTTGCTTTTAAAGTTGCCATGACCAGTGAGAAATTGAGTTATTTTGTAAGTACAGAGTATTTTTTTCCAGGTATAGAAGTTTAAGTTGGCATTACTTTCCTAGATGGCGACAGATTTAACAGCTGTCAAGTGATTTATTCTCAGTTTGGTTTGGCAATTCATCATGAATAGACTCATGCCTGAACAACGTTTTCAAATTGTGCAATTTTATTTCAAAAATAATGGTCGATTTTCATAAGCGAATTTTGTTTAGTGATGAAGCGCACTTCTGGTTTAATGGCTACGTCAACAAACAAAACTGCCGCATTTGGAGTGAAGCTAATCCACAAGTGTATGTCGAAACACCGTTACATCCAGAAAAACTGACTGTTTGGTGCGCTTTATGGGCTGGTGGAATCCTTCTTCAAAAACGATGAAGGCCACAACGTTACAGTCAATGGTGATCGGTATAGAGCCATGATTACTAACTTTTTCATTCCTGAATTGAACAATCGTTATGTCCAGGAGCTGTGGTTCCAACAAGACGGAGCAACATGACACACAGCTCGTGCCACAATCGATTTATTGAAAGACACGTTTGGTGACCGCCTAATTTCACGTTTTGGACCTGTGAATTGGCCTCCAAGATCTTGTGATTTAACACCGCTAGACTATTTTCTGTGGGGCTATGTAAAGTCATTGGTCTATGCGGATAAGCCACAAACGCTTGACCATTTGGAAGACAACATTCGCCGTATTATTGCCGATATACGGCCACAAATGTTGGAAAAAGTCATCGAAAATTGGACGTCCTGACTGGACTACATCCGAGTCAGCCGTGGCAGTCCTATGCCAGAAATCATACTTAAAATGTAATGCCACAAGATTATCTTTCGAATAAAAAAAATTCATGTCAATTGAATAATACATCGTTGTTTTATTGCAATTTAAAGTTCTATACCTCTCAAAAAAAACACCCTTTAGTATAAAAATGATGGCAGGACAGTCTTTCTTATTAATGGTTGGTAAAAATTTCTTTGTTGAGCTCCCGTTATTTGAAATGAGATATCCTTGGTTCCAAGACTTCACCATTCTTTTTTTCATAATCTTCTTGTAACAGGATTTAGAAATATTAACGGCAATGTCAATTTTGAGCTTGGTTGCAGCCTTTGCAAGCCAATCGACCAGCTCATTTCCAAGAATGCCCATGTGTCCGTGAACAAATATAAAATCTATTGAGATGTTTTTATCTTTTAGGCTTTTAAGTTGCTTTTGGATCTCGATGAATGATCAATGACAATGGATCTCATATTTTGAGTCATGGTCAAGTAATGAAGACGGTACCTTAGATAGCATCCCTCTCTCTATATTTCAACGCCAAACCAACGTAAGTAATTTGAGCAAATGTTTAACCATTACTTACACATACGGTGCACAGAGTGTTCCAATCACTGAAAACCCTTTTTAAAAAAATCTAAAGAAATCATGTGAACAATACTGTTTCCGATCCAATCTTTATTCAGTTATTCTTTTGCTTATCTGAGGGGTCATCGGGGAAAAAAAGGCAGATATAAACCGTGCAATCTTGCTGAAAACAACAATACTGCTCGCACTGCTAATAATTCACATGTAAAAATGTGTACGAAAGAAATTGTTTTTATTTGTTCTTACATTGTTACAACACATTTTATAATGTTGCTGTTATAAATTGTTACGTTGTTATGATCATAAAAATAATATGAACATGATGTGTTCGAATGTCGCCCATCCGGTACAGTGGCTAGCGACGCTGACTGCTGTGCCGTAGGGACTGGGTTCGAATCCCGGAGAAGACATGGATGTTTGTAAATGTATAGTGCCTTCGCGGCATAGGGGTACTCTAAATAGTCGTCGAGCCGTAAGTCCTCTCATGTGGTTGGTGGAAGGGGAAGAGATGTGGGAGGCCTCTAACCACCCCCAGAGTGTTCTCCCTCTAAATTGGGGGGGAACCGAGCTAAATCGTACTGTCACCTGTATGGTGCTCAAAGCTACGGCTAACGACAGGCGTCACTTAATTTTTGCCATGATGAATTTCGTGGGTCTCGATCTGGCTTTTGCCGATCAGGTGACATTGGTAATAACAACAGCTTCGAAAAGCTTTTTTAATTTACATGAGCTGTTTTACAAATTAAAAGAGATCAAACTCATATAAATAAGTTTTATTTCATTTCTTACTTCACATATAGTGTAGGGTGTGTGAAATAATTTATATTTTAATGTAAAATGTAACAAAAAAAAGGCTTCATAACTCGGAAATTAACAGACGCACAATATTCGCCAGAGTAACTATGTAACTTTTTTGTCCTATGTAATAAAGGGTTAATGACACGATCTGAACCCATGCCTTAACAGAAACATCACTGGCTACGCCATGATCATTTAATTACCGCTACCAAAATACATAGTCAAAAGTATTTATTTATTTTTGAAAAAGGATTTTTCTTTGTTTCAATGAATTAAGATTGTTTTCTCTTTGTATATTCTTGTAGTTAAATACATTAATTTAAAAATACAGTTTGTTTTATGTTGAAATATTAATTGTTAACTTTTTTAAAATTTTAACCTCTTATTATTTAAAATGTATATAAAATGAGCTCGTACAAATATCAATAATGTTTATAGGTGAACTAATGTGTTTTTTTTTTCAATTTAAACCTTAATTAATAAGTAAAATTTTCAAAAACTAATTAAATTTAATGCATTTTAAAACATACCAAAAATAAGATGTCATAAGAAAAAATACAGAAATTGGAAAAATACTATTATAAAGTCTTGAATAAATCGATTATATATAAAATCTTCCTTTACATAAAATTTGCTAAATTACGTAATTTGTTTTCAAACTCTTTATTCGTTTTAACACAACTTATTCTAATGGTGAGTTTATTAATTAATATTAACGTCTATACTTTTTAAACTGAAATATAAACTTATTAACTCAATCTTTCAAGTAGAACACATACATACATACATATATATATATCAGTATTTTCTCTCAATCATTATTTCTTTACTAAAATATAATTTAAATAACAACAATAAACCAACCTTTATCAAACTTAGAAATCTTACTTTTAGGATTTTTAAAGGTCAATAGCAATTTGCAAGTTTTTCACGGTGTCAACAATATGCAATATTTGGTAATATGTTTCCCATTTGACAACAAAATGCAATTACATTTTGTAACAGCTATGTTATTTAAATTAATTTCCAAGCTCAGCCAATATAGATTAGTTGACGACATTATCGAGAAAGGTAGTAACATAATGTAATAAAAGTATAGGAAATGAAATAAATTTTTTATTCATTTAGGAGAAATTCAATAATTTGCTTCAGATTTAGATATATTTTAAAAAATTTTAATACATTGTACAGTAATAAATTAACCATTATATTATGAATTTCCGTAGAGAGAATTTCCTCTTCCAGTTAAACCTAACTTTCTTTCAAACATAACCTTGGACAATAAATACAGCTGAAAATTCTTACGCATATTTTAAATTAAAAAAATAAATTTACAATTACTGAAATCATCTTATTGGGAAACGTTCTTCATTTATTATATGTTGTGTTTTTTCTTTTTACGCATATTGCAATAATTAAGTTGGTTTAACTTAAGAATTACTTTAACGAAAAGTTGACTTGGATAAGTAAATTGGCCATTATTTTATAATTTAATAATATTGCTATGTTGATCGGGGTTCGAGGATTTTTTTATGTAAGTCAGTCACAAAGAACAAGACAGTTCTTTAAGAGTGATGAGAATTTATTGTCGAAAATCCAATCTTTGAAATACAGGATTCAGCACCAATATTCGCTGAATAAATCTCTGGTCTTCACACCTTGAACAGCACTTAAACACAAATATCAGTGTCTAAAATATACGTATGTAAAAGATTATTCACAAGCACCGCTCGTCCTATTCAACAGACGAGCTAATTGGTAATCATGGTCAAGGCAAGTCTACTAATCTCTATTCAAAACAATACTGACTCATTTTCGGCAATCATTTTTCTATTTATGGGGCTCGCGGATCTTTCGAGAAAGATACGGTCTTGAGATTAGTGAATTTACTCACAAATATCCAGAAGAATCCAGGGGGTCCTGAACTCGCCAAAAATGGTTGCCAAGTTCCCAATGAATCGCCATTATAACATAAGGGACGTCGTTGCCTGTGAATATTGCAATTTTAACATAAAATAAATATAACATAGAATAATATAAATGCATTACACATTTAAATATACAAATTATTTACAGTATTTTATACAAAATTCATAACAATATATTGAATTTTGAACAAGACAAAACAGTATTAGCAGATAATGTAAAAAATTTATCGATACATGTACATCAATCCATGACACTTCACTGCTCTCAGTATTCTTATTTGAGCTACTCCCAAGCCCCCCGAAAAACGCTTCCGTTTTTAGTGGACATTTAGCACTAGTTTTATTTCACGAATCTTCTTTCACTATTATCTGCATGATAACACCTGATAAACCATTTCTATTTTTCCTAGAGAAGTATCAACCGTCTTTATTTTTAATTTCAACTAAAGACGCTGTTTTTTCCCACCACCGAACGACGTGACTCCCAACGAATCTCTGTCTACAGCAGTTTAGAAGAAAAGGAGCTTCCAAAATGACTCTCTCATTACCGGAATCAGTGACGATTATTTAATTCTTTAAGTGCTCCACTTTGGTGACCGAAAACTTCTAACTAAAAGGTTAAAAATCCCTGCGGCAGCGAACCAAAAACCTACCCCACACCTCCTTTTAATGGCTAATAGGGAAAATTAAAAATATCCTAAGTGCCAATCCAAGTTTTGTTTAACTTACTCTTTTAAACTCCGGGAAACGCTTCGCTTGGGCACTAATTAAGGATACATCGGTGATCGGAGATTGGGAAGAGGAAAGAAAATACTAATAATGAAGGTTTAGTGGAAAGAAAGAAAAAGAAGTAAAAAAGAGAGGTCCCTGCTCTCTAAACGAAAAGAAGAGTAAAGGGAAAGGGGTATAAAAATTTCGATTTTTAAGGGCTGGTTCATTAATGTCCCCTTGCAATCGCAGGTACCGTTTGGGCCTGTAACGACAGTTCTAAGAGGAAAATACTAAAATTTTTAACTTTCTTTCAAGGAAACTGAAGGCTTATATTCAAAATGTAGTTTTACCTCAAGTTTGTCCGATTTCTAATGCATTGCACAATAAAAACGAAATGCATTTTAGTTTATAATCATCAAGTTAATTCAATGAAATATAAGTACTATAAACTACAATGCATTGTTGTGGTTTAGAATTTGCATTTACATAACCCACAGTGTAGGTGTTGTCTTAACCTGAATTGGTCTGTTTGAATGTGCAGAAGAGTTTTAGGCTTTTTTACAAAATGTGTTAACACTCTTATATGTAATTTAAAGTTATCAAATAATTTCAATAGGAATTAAATCATAATGTAACAGGAAGATGACATTTTATTCTACAGAATTATCTATATGTGAATACATAGTTGCAATATTCACAATAGATTTTGTATCTAAAAAAATCTTACCCTATATAAGCATATTTTTAAAGAAATTTATATTGTATAAATGAATTTTAGAAATATCTTAAACGAACAGGTTCAGAATAAAACATGTACTTACATCATACTTTTCTACGTAATTTCTTTTTGTAAAAACAAAATCAAAGTCCTTCATTCTCCAGAACACAATAGATAACAGGATTATTTTTATAATGCTATAATTTTAAAAAAATCAACGTAATCTAAGGCTTTAAAATTCTTAATTCTCAACAAAAATTTGCAAAATCAAAGCTGTAATTAACATTGTCATCGACAACTCTAATTACCAATTACTTGGTACATGACTTATTTCTTTTTAGAATTTGTCTACAATAAACTATAACCAGTAGCGCACACAGTAATTTTTCAAGGAGGGGGGGCAGGAGTCGAAAGTTCACCATTCTTGTATCATGCTCCTTTTGATTTTGTCGATTTTCGGGAATAAAACACAGTAATTATTCAATAAATAATTAGTATTAATTAATAAAATTAATCATTAATAACAAATACTTAATTAAATTTTGTGCACTATATACTTAGAATTATAATCAATCGGAAAAAAAATCAAGGGCTTTGGAGGGGGAGTCCGACCCCCTTGTGTGCGCTACTGACAATAACACATAATTTAAATCGGATGTATACTATTTAAGAAGTAAAAGTAATAATAAATAATTATTTAAAGCAAATATTTATAAAATTATCCTCGAGCTGGGCAAGATCAACTCAACCTTTCATTCCTCCTGCAGTGGGTCTATAAATGAGTAACCCCCCAAGCTTGCTTGGGGACTTAAACACTGGGGGGTCTAGTTTCAGATTGACCACCTGATCGGGACATCTGCTCATGAACCTCAGCACTTAATGATCACGTATACTGGGATGGGCACAGTAGGCTCTGGCCCTCATGGGCTGTTGTGCCACTGAGTTCGTGTTATTTATAAAATTACAGGCAATTACAGATAATTTTCTTAGCAGGATAACAAGTATTTTTAGAAATTTTAATTTTAAATACATTTGGAATATATTTTTCGAAAAAACTTCTTTTCTTATCCTATTAAGTAATTATCGAACGAATTTAAATTATATTTAATCAACATTTTTACAGAAGGATATAAATCAAATAAAAAAATTTAATGAAACGTAATTAAATTTAATTTTTTAATGTATTTTAATTATTTTTCTTTCAATCAGCATAATATCCATTATAAAGGAAGCCATAGAAAATATGTAAAACAAAATCTATTTGAAAAAAGTGTATTAATTTTTACTAAAATAGGTGAAAATTATTGGAACTATAGAATTTTTTAAAAATATTATTTATGTATGCGTATTTTTTTTCTTTTTACGAAATAAAGAAATTATTTCTCTATTATCTTTTTTAAATACGTTTAATTTCTATGAATTGAACGTCCACACAATTGTTTTAAAGGAAATTATTTTAAATTTTCTTTTGGCTTACATTAAGTTTACATTAATTTTAAATTTAAACCATTGTTCAGAAAATAGACTAACTCTACAAAAAAATGTAAATTACGAAATATTATAATCTTTTATAAATTTAAAAACAATATAATTGACTATAAAAGCACAAAGCTTGATTGCCGTTTATATTTTTAATTGTTACGATTGAAATTTGTATCTATTTATGTATAAATACTTCTTAACTTTATTATTTTACCTAATCTTAACAGTTTCTCTCATTTAGAATCAATTGAAATGTATTACTTAGAGCAAAATACCATTTGGAATATACTTTCTTATAAATGAATGAGAAAAATGTAAAGCAATTGTGTAAGCTGATGAATTTGAAGGAAAAGATAGTGCGTATATAAAATTTTAAAAACCATCAATTGTATTGTAGAACCTATTTTTCTCTACAGAGTCCCTTTATAAAATCTTAAAAACATATCCAAATATTCTTTGATAGCAAGTGAACAGGCAATGTAAAATCAAAACAACATAAGTGCTAATGTACGAAAACTAATCCTTTTTCTCAGAAAAATTAATTATAACTAAAATAGAACTGAGTTTACGAGCTTTGTTGACTCACATAAGACAGAAATTTATGTTTTTTGTGTAAGAATTTGGAACTGAATATTCTGGGAGAATGAAATTAGTGCGCTAAAAAGGTAAATAAGTAGTATGAAGCTCGATCTGTGTAAATGATTCATGATTAGTACGCATGCGCATGTTGATATGCTATACAGTGGCCCAGTAATCAACAAATACGATTTGTATAAGCCGATACATAGTGGAAGATTCATAAAAGTGTAGAACACATGTCGACACGAAAGGAATACTAAACTATTAGAGTATCATTTAGATGTAAAATAATCTATTCTTTGTAAGAAATCGCGGGCGCGCGAGGTTAAAACAACTGAAGATTACAAGGCATTGACATGTTGTGTTGCTTGGCAGGTACCAAATGTGTAATTAAAAGGATCAGAAAATAACGGGCATGACATAGACTCGGACAGACCCAAGTATGGTGTACCGAGTGAGGATGAGGCGAAACAATTGAGGAATTATGTGCCAAGCGTTCCTAAATCCAATGGTCATTCTATATTCCACTTTACAAGTAACTATACAGGTCCTTGTTTGTCCGCTAACCATTTCTAGATGCCTTTTGGAAGTCCAATGTCATTTAAATGCATTGCTTTTAACGCTGGTACCATTTACAGTGGTGCCATGTCAGAGCAATTTAACACTCACAAATTGGCGTTTGTTTTGTATTGTTTAGCGATTAATATCGCTTTGTTTTGAGGACAGATAGGAGGAGGAAGCCTGGTGAACGATTAAGTCCACCGTGACTATCGAGCTACATAGATTATGACCAGGTCATTATATCTCCCACTGCAGATATAATAGTCTGAGGGGAACAGCTTTGCTCCGCTTCACTTTGATGGTTATACATGAAACAGTAAGGACCCAACTACGTGTGTGGTTGAAATTCTACGTCCCCAAGCTCTTTAACCCTTGCTCAGTATTCTTGGTTGCAATTTACCAGAAGGATGCAGACAACTCATGTTGCTTAGTACTTCCCATATTAAGTTCAAACTCACCCGATCTGCCTGCTCCCTAGACATTTTCCTCACTAAACATATATATGACAAACTGAAATGCTAGAAGCCGCACGCACCACTCCATGCATGCTTTGTAAAGACTGTTCAAGATTTGTCTGCCTGTCCGTTTCTTGACAACATAAAGCGTGTACTCAATCCATTGTCGGACAGTGATACCTGATGCTTAGTTACACAAAGTATTTTGAAAATTATTTTTTAAAAACGGAATGAACTTATAATAATAATAAAAAATTATATTACCAGTTAACCGTGCAATATATAATACAATTGTATTCAATCAAGTACTATAAATTTCCTTATGTGAGATTGAACTTTAATCGTAAGCGGAAAATGTTATTACCTCTTCAGATCTGAGATATTTTTAATGAAGGAAAAATAAATATTTGTGGTGGTTTGATTTTTCTAATAGTGTAGTCAGAAGTGCAAATGCAAGGGAAAAAATTTAATTTTTAAAAGTAGTTTTGTTATGTTTAGTAGAGCACTTATGTGTGCACCTCATATCTACAGTAACAGTAAAAAAATCATTTTTTTTCAATTACATTTATTTTAATAAATCTCTTTAAAAATGAAAAAAATACATAATAATTGAGTTTTCAAATGTTCTTTTATCAAGACAACTATTTTTTTAATAAACAAAAATACAACAAAATAAAAATATTTACATTTAGTACGAAAAACAGGAACTGTAGTTTTGTAACCTTCATATTTACATTTTGATGCAAACTTGTCTGTCATAAATCGAGAGGAATGTCCAATTCTATCACATCGAACCTCGAAAAAAGTTGTGGTCCTGCTTTTACTTCCCACGTGTTCACTATATCTGGTGTAAAAGCTCTGCTGTTTCATTTATACACTTTTTAACTTCATTTTCAACAAATACATAAACCTCATCGGACAAAACTATGAAGTTAAAACCGCATGTACACACATATATGCTTTGGGTCTGAAGAGGTCACTGAAATTTTTAAAAATCATTACTATCATTAATTTAAGGTATCCGACTACGCTCGGAACCGTGATATTTTAAAATGCGCATAAATGGATAATTTTCATGATATTTAGTGTCACTCAGATTAGAGAATACATGCATAAAATTGTTTTAAGGACATTTTGACAAAAAAAATTTTTATTTAAGTATAATATTTTGGCAAAATATTAACTTAAAATAATTTTTTTCCAAATGTTCTTTTGTGAAAAATGGTTCTATTATAATAATATTTTGCCTGTATCAACTAGAATTTTTGGAAAATTCACATTATTTTCAGAGTTACCACCAATTGAAATAATTATTGGCGTTTTTTTCTTAAAATTTCTCCCCTCTGTAGTCGTAAAATATGAATAAACTCACTTCTAAGTTATATATTTCAAAAGTTCTAGTTGGGCCTCTGTAGAGAGGTCTGAGCTATATACAGGCAAAATATTATTATAATAGAAGCATTTTTCACAAAAGGAGAACATTTGGAAAAAAGATTATTCTAAGTTAATTTTTTTGGCAAAATATTATATTTAAATCAATTTTTTTTGTCAAAATGCCTTTAAAACAATTTTATGCATGTATTCTAATCTAAGTGACACTAAATATCATGAAAATTATTCATTTATGAGCTTTTGCAAAATCACGTTTCCAAACGTGGTCGGATACCCCGAAGACTCATAATAAAACAATGTTATAGGGAAAAGAATGTGAAATTTAAGGGTTTAAAAAAATAATTAATAGTTTTTTTAGAATATATACAATCTTTTTTCAGCTAGATAGGAAAAAATACATCTAAAAACATTTTTTTTTATTCTGGTTTATATATCTAATTTTTATATCTCTGGTTTATATATCAAATAATATCTAATTCCTTTTACATTTGTTTTTTCAAAATTTATTATATCATTGTTTAAAAATGTATTGATACAAACGCATTATTATTATTTTTTATATTTTACATATTGAATTTGTTACCTTAAGGCTGTCTTCGGAAAAGTACGAGAGCTTGAACTAAACGCAAAGCACATTTTCAGACCAAAAAATACCTCAATTTCTATGGAAATTTGCAATATATCTTAGCTCATACGTCTCTGTTAACAATATAGTGTTTTTAAAAATTTCAAAAAATTCCGTGAATATTTTCTTTTTTGTTTTAATACGTGAAGGCTTAGCCCATTTAACATTACGATATAGGAGAAAAAAACACGAAACACATTTTATACCAGAAAAAATGAATCAACCCGGTTAAAAATGGGAAGTACGACAACAAATACTGCTCTTTAAAGAATAGTTAAGTCAGAATATCATATTAATTTTTCATTTCTTTTATATCTGAAAAATGTTCCTAATTCGGGTCCTATTCTTTAACATTAACCAAAAACAGCCTTAATTTGAGTTGCAAGTGAAAAATTTGAAATTTCGCATTGAAACTATTAAAAGGGAAAAAAAGTAAATTTTAACATATTGCATCAACATTTAAATGCCCTCCTAACAACAAGAAGAATAACTGCGAGAGAAAGTTTAAAATACTGTTCTTTATTAAACTGAAATTTTAATTAAATATGTATATAAATATTTTGATACTTTTTTAAAACTTTTATTTTTCCTTCTTATTCAGTATCAACAAAAAATTATTGATACTCATTTTAGCATCTTGTTTGATGATTATTATACATAAATAATACTTAGTATTCAAATACCTAAGAGCTAAATTAATCATGAAAAAAAAAGAAGCGGTCATTAATTTATTTTTTAATTAATTTTAATCCTCTATAATTTATTGATTTTGTTCGGAAGTTTGAAATTTAAGAGAACGTTATAGAAACATTTTACCATATCTCTGAAGGATAAAAATAAGAAATATTGAATAATGTATCTTAACTGAAATAAAATCTTAAGTAATACTAGGCAATACGAATTTCGGATCGAAAACTAGAAAAAACTAAGTTTCAAAACAAAAAATAGATGGCAGCACGGTCGTATCAGTGTGTTTTCGGTAACTTTTTTTTTTAAAAAAAACAACAAATGCATTGAAAACTATGTTGATAGTACGTTTTACATAAATATTCCTTTAATCATCGTATAAATACTCAAAATTTTTTTAATGTTCTGGAAATACAAATATATATATATATATATATATATAATACTATTTTACAAATTAATTTCCTTATAAACTGCAATTGTGTAAAAGTTTTTTTTTTTTGTAAATTTATAATTTTAATAACAATTTCATCATGCGAGCATAATACATAATTATAATACCATACATATTAAAGTGTTGAAATATGTAGTATATTAAAAAACTAATATTATTTTTTTTTAATTTATTGACCTTTACAATTTACAAAAGTAAAGTTGATAGTATATGTAAAAGGAAAATTATGTATATGTTTAAAAATTTTGAATGCGTTTCTTATTTTTTTCTCTGTTAAGATTCTAAGCCAACGATACTGAACCAGTGGGTCCCATGTGGCCCACCGGGCCTTTCTGAAAGGCCCGGTCATGGCCCGTTCGTTGCACTAATAAATTCAATTATTTAATGCTTTAAAAATGAAGTGAGAAATTCTATCAATTGAGCAATCATATATATCAATTTTGGTATCGATGTTGTGCTGGTATGAACTACAAGGTAACTTTCTTTTCTTTTTGTAATTGTAATGGTTAGTGACAACACATAACAGTGGAGTACCGACTTTTTTATATGTGAAACTAATTTTTAATTAACCCGCCTGTCTTCCAAGGGAAAAACATCGAAAGAATGTTTGTTGTTTCAAAACGCGATTGGGGTCTTACCTATTTCGTAAAGCTAAAGAAACATGGATCAACTACTTGTTTGATTTGGCGTGAAAATGTTAGATTTAAGAAATAAAATTTTGATCGTCGGTACACCACTAAGCACAAGTCTTCCAATGGCTCTTTTTCTTGTTGATTATCTCTTTCAAGACGAGATAAATTGTTTTTTTTTTTTTTTTGAAAAAATCTTTGCAACAGCAACAAAGCATTTTGTCCGTGGTAATGTCACAAAATGTAGAGGTAACAAAAGCACCTTATAAAATTTGTTACATTATGTATATATATATATATATATATATATATATATATATATATATATATATATATATATATATATTGATAAACATATGAAATCGTTAAGAATGAGCATATGAATTGATACAGAAATTGTTAGTGTTTCTTAAATGCTTTCGATGCATTCTTTAATAAATTAAGTTATTTATTCAGATATTTTTTAGTAAAACTGAAAAGTACAGTCCAACCTCCATATTACGAACCTCTATATTGTGAATTTTTCTATGTAATGAACTTTTTTTCTTGTGATTCAGTTTTTTTCTCTCTTTATATTTTAAGTATTCCTGGACTTTTCAAGTTATTCTCTCTTTTAACACATTTTATGGTAATAAATCTTGAACTGGTTTTATTAGATGTCTAACTCTCCGACACAATGGAATTTGGGGCATTTCATCCGAGAAGTGCAACGTTAAACTCGCATTGTCTACTTCACTGAAACATCTTCGTTATCTCCTCTCACTCTCAGTGGAATTGTTTCGTGTCCCCATGTCCTTGAACTAGGTTCCGTTCATTTGTAGTATTGATCAGTCGTACTGAAAGCTTCATTTCTTGTAGATTGAAAATGTTAAAACGTAAGTGCTTGAGCATCAAAGAAAAACATTTACTTCTTCAAGAAGAGGATAAAGGCGTCAAGAAACTTTCCTTGCAGTTTTTCTTCTTTCCTTTCTTTCTTTTCCTTTTTAATAGGTAAGATATATAAATTAAACATTTATTCATTTACAAAAAGGTGCGAATAATTACTTTTTTTTAAAAAAACAATAAAATGTTAATGAATTTTAAATATGTTTTATGTGGTTTGTAAAAAAAAAAAAATGAAAGATAAATCTCTATTTAACGGACTTTTTTTCGGAATTTAGCGACTTTGTTGTATAGAGGTCCGACTGTATCTGAATAAATTTGAGATAAAAATACACAAACAAGTCTGAACTAATTTTAAACAAATAATACTGATTTCTGTCTGGGATTCAGAAAAAACTCTTTGCTACCATTCTGCACTTGATAAATTTATATCAGAAATAAAGATAAGCGAGGCTTTTTAAAAGGGGAAAAAATCATATTATCAAAGTATATGCAGCTTTGTTTTTATGACAGTAGAATGCAAACAAGGGCATTGGGATCATTAATGAAAGGAAATTGAGAGTTTGACATATCTGTATAAAAACTGTATAAAACCTATTTTTTTGTGAATTGAGTTTGATTGAGTTAAATATAGTTTTAAAATAAAATCCAAAATTATGAGTTTTAATATTTTAATCAATTTTCCGCATTTTAAATATCTTTGATCTTATTTATGCTCTGTACAATAGATTATACTGCTTTGAATATTTTTTTGTGTATATTTGGCTCACTTCATAACCACAAATGATAATGCCTCTAGTACGCTTTAATTCTGAGCGTTATAAACGTATTTTTTTACAATGTGCACTTATATTTATATTTTATGCAGAATATATTTTTACAAACTGTTGTTTTACTTAGTTTGGAAATATTTAATTAATTTCGAAAACCATATTGTATTTAAACTGTGAATAATAATATAATGCATAATAATAATAATTGCATAAAATACGAAAATAATAATTGACTTTCAGAAAAAGAATCTAGAATCAAAGGATTCGCACTTAATTATTTCGTTGTGATTAATAACATATTTTAAAAATAGCTTAATTAGAAATTTAATTTAAGTTCTCAGAAATTATTTCTTCCCCTTCGCGAAAGTTTCTTCTCACAAATTATTACAATCGCTTTCATATTGCAGCGCCATCTGTTAGTAATATAGTGATACACTACAAAAAGAATGGGAAAGCGGGAAAAATTAAATTTTAACATAACAACGATGCACTGACAGAGTTTTGTTTGTTCAACAATAAAGCATTTTATAATATTATATTATTGTTACAAATGATATTCTACGTTTTTATGCGAGTATAGTAATGCCAATAGGAAAACACATAAACTACTTTGTACAATTTTATATAAATAAATATATTCGAACAATTAGGATATAAATAAACATTTTTTTAAAGTATTTATGTATTTTTAAACATATTATATGCAAAAAATAAAAAATATTATTCTTTTAGTTATAATTTAAGACTATCAGCTTAAACAAAACATAGGAAAGTAAAGTTAGTAATGCTGTTCTCATAAAATATATTAGAAAAATTGTGAAATAAAGAGGCATTTTTATTTGAAAGTAATTTACAAATTAAATTTTACTGATAGTAAGAATTTTTAAATTAAACTAAATATTTTAAAATAGTGTTTTAAATTTTAAGGTAATAACCTCTAAGCAAGAACAAAAAGTATAGAAAAATTACTGGCACCAGAATTTGAAAAATAAATAAAAAAAACTTAGTAGAATCGCAGAAAGAAATTTTGGTTTACTGTCAGGTACGGAATTCTCAATTTAATTTTCAACACAAATTGAAAAGTAAACTTTTATGGAATTAAAAACTTTATATTATTTTTATTTAAACTAATAAGTTTTTAATGCATACGAAAACAGTGATAAAATTGCACTATTTTCGCTAATTATTTAAAATAATATTGAGAAAACTTTATCGTGAAAAAAAAATTATCAAAATCACTCGATTAATTATTGTTAATTATTGCAGAATTACTTATGTATACCAATTAGAAATTTTATAGTAATTTACAGGAGTTTATTTTAGAAATAATTATTCAATAAAAATTGATTTGTAATTAATATTAACAATTTTATGAAAATTATAAGCTTCATATAAGATTATATTAAACTAAGCAAGTATATCTCTGAAAGATTTGCGTAATATACTCAAGATCCTAATCAATCCTTAATAACTTTTGTTACACTGATTTTCTGATTTTTAACATCAGTAATAAGTGATTAAATGATATTAATTCAATTTGGGGGATCGTTTAATATTATAATTCATCCAAATAATAAATTGGTAAAAAACTTCTTTAAATACTCCATTCATTATCTTTCCTTAAAGTGTTACTTTCAAATAATGTTCTTAATGAAATTTTATATTATTGAACATATTTACTTTTTTGCTTACCTATTTCTTTACTTTTGTTATATTCCTTCATATTTTAATCACAGGTGCTGCCATCTGTTGGAAGCATGAACTTTGTAAATGAGTTACATTCCATTTTTAAGCATGAGATGGCAGCACCAGCGGAAAGCTTCTACTTTTAAAAAATGGAATGAAGGGAAGTTGTTGTTTCTGCTCTTAAAGGAGAGATAAGGTTTTTTTTCTCTCTTGAAAAAAGTAAATGACGAAAAAAAAAACATTTTACGAATAATTATGAACCATTTAAATCTATTTAGCAGGAAATTAGTTTTAAATTAAATATATGTTAACAATTTTTTTAGTTCATCTGAATGCATTTGCTTTTTTAATCGAGTGTGCTTAATTAATTATATTGATTATATGACATATTTTAGAAGAAACGTGCTTACTTGAAAGTAAATTCTTATCATAACCATCACTTTCAGAATGCGCATTTTTACTACAATATTCATTTGTCTCACATTTTCCTAAATTTTATTTTAAATTAGTTTTCTAATCTTAAGAACAAATTGAGCCGGCTAGGTGGACGGCCATTTGTCACTGGCCTTTCACACTCAGGGTTATTGGTTCGACCCCGGCCCAAGTCGGTGGATTTTCATCAGAAAACCGACAGTGGCCATTTTATACGGCATGTAAAGTATCCTTAGTGTGTCTGTTTGGCTTGAGTGTTCTCGGAAAAATTAAATCCTAGTACACGTTCGCATCGTCAGAGCTCAAGAGCCTCCGTCTGGGAAGGAAACTTGGGGTAAAAATTACCTGCGGTTGATTGGTGCCGCACTAAATAGGGATATCAGCTTCCGGGGAATGTATTATGTCTGCAATGCTAAAACATCAATCCACAACCCTTTAGAAATAAAAAAAAATTTGAAAAGAATTTTTTGCTATTTTTAGGCATATTATTTTAATAATCTCTATATATAAATTTTTGTAAATTGATTTTCGTATTTTATTATATTTAAATTCCTTTTAGTGTGTTAGAGGATTTTTTTTCTAAATTTCTTTTTGGTTTTAAAACCATTTTTTTAAAAAAATTTTTGTTGGCTATTACTATTTAAAACACAATAATTATTCATTTGTGTAATTTCCATATTTGGCAAAATAATATTTTTCTTTGATGTAAGAAAATACCGATCTATTTGACAGCTTAATGTTTCGTGTCAATAATAAGTAAGTGAATATTAAGTTGCATGTGTCAACACTCTGGTATTAATCAAATTGCGTAAGCTAAGTATAAAGTATCTGAAGAAAAACCGCAGAAAATAACACTACTCCATTAAATTGTGGAATACATTGTAATAAAATAGAACTTTAAATAAAAATATTTTTTTTAATTATTTTTGGGTTTAATTAACAGAAACAACTTTAATGAAATAGAACTATCTATTTATGTTATAAAAGGATGTGCTCTCTTGATTTATAAAAAATTCGAATTATCATTATCCAGGAGTTAATTTTTGGAAAAATTTTCATGTATCAGTATCTAGCAATAAGACAAATTTCTTTTTAATTCATTCATATTATTAGCTCATTTCAAATTAAATAACATTTTAAGATATTTCAACAGATTTCAATCATATTTGAAGGGAAAGAAACATTAAAATTGTACATTTTTAAACACATGGTAAAAGAATGCTGGGCATAAGCGATCTCCATTAGCGTCTAAGTTATCTAATTTCCGTCGTCGAAAAAAAAAGTGAAAAATATTTTAGCTCAAATCGTGCAAACACATATAAAATATGCTACTTAGATTTTCCTGAATACATCATATTTCACTTATAACTAAAAATATGGATGAAATACAGAAATATTCTTAGAAAATATTGTTTTTGTTGAAATATTTCATAGCAAATTTGTATCTACAGTCGAACCTCTATATTACAATTTTTTCTATATATTGCGAACTTTTTTCTTGAACCAAGAACATTTCACGATTTTCTTCATAAAATAACCTCCCAATAACGAAGAGCATTTTCTGCGTAACGAACTTTTTCTCTTGTGTGTGATTCAATACTTTTCTTCCTATTTTTAAAGTACTTCTGGACATTTCAAGTTATTATCTCTTTTAACACGTTTTATGGTGGTCATAAATCTTGAACTGGTTTTAATAGGGGCCTAACTCACTGCGAGCAATATAATTCTAGGCGTTTCATTCAAGGAGTGCAACCCTTAACCTCCATTGTTCAGTTCACTAGAAACATCTTCGATATCCCCTTACACTCTCAGTAATGTATGTTTAGAATTTCCATTTATATATAAAATAATGTATGTTTAAAATTGCTTTTAGGCTTTAAATTAGAAAATATCCTTAAAATTCATTAATTTTAGTATAAAATTATTTTCTTAATGTTGAAAACATAGTGTATTTCTCGACATTCTTTTTTCATGTGTTATCCTTACAGTTCTTTCTTTCTTTTATATATCTTATCCTTTAAAGAATAGTTATAATTTTCAAAAAGGTGGGAGAATAATTAAATTTTTAATACATAATGTTTATGAATTTAAGATTTGTTTTTATGTGGTTTATAAAGTATATTGAAAGGTGAACCTCTATATAACGAACTTTTTTTCGGGATTTAGCAACTTCGTTAAATAGAGGTCAAACTGTATAAAGGAGAAAAGGAACTCACGCACTCATCGCGATATTCCTGGAACTATTACACCTACAGATTCGAAATTTGGTATGGATGTACCTTTTATGGAATAGACATCCGCTAAGAAAGGATTTAGCGAAAATCGACACCCAAGGGGTGTTGCGAGGGCTTAAGGGCCGTTGTAGATAAATTTTCCCGTTTTGGAACTATTAGACCTACAAACTTGAAATTTAACTGCTGCGTTTCATAGTATACAGCTCCACTGCAAAAGGAGTTTTGCGAAAATTGACCTAAAGGGGGGTACGAGGAGATAAAAATTTTTGTTGTTGAACTGTTAGACCCTCATTCGTTAAATTTGGTAAACATATTTATTTTGTTCAGTAGAGATCCACTAAAATTCGTTTTGCGAAAATTTACTTTTGGTGAAGGGGGCTACGGGAAAGTATAAGATAATTCTACTTTCAAGTTTAGAAATTATTGCTTAGAAGTCATGTCCTCTTTTTTTTTTTAATGAAGAGATGAGAGTTATAAGAATATTTTTGAACACAATCGAATGCTTAACCTTAGGATTTAAATATCAATAATTTATACATATATACAGTATACATTCATACCAAATACCCAGCAAAGCGGGTGGGTAACGGCTCAGATCGGTGGCTTAGAGGTAGCGTAACTACCTGGTAAACCTAAGGATGCGGGTTAGATCCCGGTTGTTGTTGATAGGTTTTTTGGATACCGAAATCGTAGACACACATATCATATTATTATGTAGCTTGTAAAAGATCCCTTGAGTGTCAATTTGACTCTCATACCTTCAGCAAAATTAAATCACGGCAATATTTAGCGTGATGTTTATGACGAGAGTTTAAATTGAATTAATTCCGCGTCAAAAATTTGGTAGTGAGAGCGGCCACTAGATGGTGCCACCATTGAAGTGATTCTCAAGCTTGGGGGCTTGTCGTTTCGTCAAAGGCTTATCTGCCAAAATGCAGCCTATTTGAACGAAAAAAAATTAAGAGAATAAGCAGATGAAGGATTAAAGTATAAGATTTTCTGTGACACATTAGATCTAAATTATTAATAATGATTCATTAAAGATACACTTATATATTCCTTATGTTTTAATATTATTTACACTAAAATTTGTTTAACAAGTTTTAAATTACGTATAAATAGATTATTTTTGCTTTAGCAAATTTTATTTACATAATATAATTCGTCTTTTTTTCTAAATACCAAATAACATTATTTCCGATCACGAATTTTACTGCATAAAATGAGAGACATTAAAAACTTTACATACAGTTATTCCATCTTTTAGCAATACATTTTATTCAAATTAAATTTCATTTGTGTTACTCTAATTTCCTCACTCCGGTTTTTACAGTATACTTGTTGTCAAGTGAAATCAAGTTAACAATTAATATAAAAAATGTTTTTAATCAATTCCTACTTAGATCAACAAAGAAAAATTTTATTTTAGCTACTTTTTATTAAATAGTTACAATTAATACAGAATCACAACATTACGTGGTAATTAATTTTTATTAATTATCATTAAAGTATCATATTTTCATCCAAAACAATCGTGTATATAAAATTTCAGTTCAACTGAATGCTTTAAAACGTCAGGAAAAAAATCGTTTAAAAAGTTTTGACCCAAGTTGCTAAAACTGAAACCAAGGTGGCTTTATCTGTAATTCTTTAAATAATTAGTTTCAGTTAATTAATTATAGTTAAATTATCATATTTTTACCCAAAATAATAGTGTATAGAAAATTTCAGCTCAAATGAGCGCTCTAAATGCGAGGAAAAAAAAACCTTTTCGAGTTTGACACAATTTGCCAAAATGGTCGCTAAGTCGCCAAAAATGATGCCAACGTGGCTGCATTTGTAATTCTTTGAATAATTAACTTTAATCAATTAATTTTTATTAATTATAATTTAATTACTGTATTGTCATCCAAAATAATCATCAAAATAATGCTCTATTGATCACTTTAAAATGTAGCTTATTAACGATTGAAAATTCCACCAAGATAAATAAATAAATATTGAGTGTGTGAGCTAATAGTAGGAATTGAAAAATCCTCCACTTGAACCTTTTTTTTTTTGGAATCTACTAAATTCATTTGTTACTCACATATGATATTTTTCATCACTTGTGTAAAATAATAAAATCTAAATATACAAGTACTAATGTCGAGCGTGAATAATAAAACGTTTATTTATTGAAGAATATGAGAACAACGTGACATTCTATATATATATATATATATAGAATGTCACGTTGTTCTCATATTCTTCAAAAATAAACGTTTTTATATATATATATATATATATAGTCACATTTCAAACATTAAAATACTTTTAACTCAAAATTGTATATAATATCGCATTTAAAGAAAGTTTTGATAAACGTGAAAAGTTTGCTTCTTTCAGACAGAAGTGTTGCCCTTTTTTGAAGTAATGGCTTTGATATTCATATAAAAGATTTGCTCAATGAATCACGGATGGTGGAAATTTATTTAATTACCTTAATTGTCTACAAATGTAAAAAGTGACAATTTTTTTTTTTAAATATCGATTAATTTTAGGTAAGTTTACCTAAACTCGGTGGTTGAGTGGTAGTGTATCGTGCTTCCACACCACAGGTCCGCGTTCTATTCCCGGGTTGTGCAAGGCCGGCTCAGCCTTTCATCCCTACTGCAGTGGGTCGATAAATGAGTAAAAAGTTTGTTTTGGGACTTAAAAATACTGGGGGTTTCACTTCAGGCTGACCAACTGATCGGGACATCTGCTCATGCACCTCAGCGCCCAATGGTCAAGTATACTGGGATGGGCACAGTAGGCCCTGGTCCTCATGGACTGTTGCGCCACTGCGTTTGAGTTTGAATTGTACCTAAAATTGAACATAAACATTTTTTTACTTTGGAATTCACTGGATTAGATTTTTTCCTCTTCTATTTTTAATGTGCAGAATAGATAAACACAGGTTGTAGAAAAGCACTCAAAAAATTAAGAACGCTCTTTAATTTCGTAACAAAAGTAAAATTTAGAAAGGATTTTACTTGTAACAAGATTTAAGACATTTGTACGTGACGACATTGTATTGATGTGTAATTGCTTTAAAAATAAATTTTTGTTCACAAAAGAAAAAAGAAACAATTTTTTACGAGAAGTAAAAAAATAACATGATTCAGTTTTCCTTTGGTTTCTTTGATTTTATGATTCATCTAACTAAATGAACCATGAATTCACGCTGCCAAAAATTCCTCATCACATTTATATGCACAAAAATATCTTTGGGGGGATTAAAAAAGCATATCTTGAAAAACTTGAAATGAATGCTACATCTAATTAATTTCGTCAAATGCAGTAAAATGTTTCATGTAAAAACAGGAATTGCTTAGAATATCCTTGATGTACGGAGGGTATTTTATATGTTAATAAAGAAACAGATGACACCTTTTTCAACTTTTAATTTAATTACTCTAATTTCGTCAATTATTTCAGCAATAATTTAAGGTGATTCAACACTGAATTTTCTGATCTGCAAAATAATGAAACAAATTAAACATATGAATTTTCAACTCAATATCACTTTCAAGAAATATATATTAAAATTATTTTCCAATTATAATTTTTATTAATTTACTTAAACATGCACTTTATATAAAAGTACTTAATAAATATTATTAAAATATATTTACACGTTGAAATACGGCATGAAAATATGATAATATTTCAATTATATCAACGAATTTCTATTACTTAAAGAAAAAAACTATAAATATTGACATAATAAAAGATATTTACAATTCAGTTATTGATTTAAGTTATTATTACCAATTAATTTGCTGTGATTGATAGAAATAATGTGTGATTTACCACATCTTAAGGTATGTTTCATTCATTTAACTAATTAACTGTTATTTACGAGTATTCCCATCATGCTTAAAGCGTAGTGACCATTGGCTATTTTAATTGTAATTTTTGAGAAAAACTAAACATATTCTCAAATTTAAAGATGTTTATGATACTTCCAGGCCAAAGTAAAACAAATAAATAAAAAAAAAATACGAAAAATTTAAGATGAACTCATGAGAACGCATAACTGCGCCGGCTTCAACAGTTTGCATAACGAATTTATTTATGTGCGATGATAATGTTTTTTAGATGGTAGTCTAAATGAGGCAAAAGGCGGAAAGCGGATTTACAATAGGGTTCTTCGGGTATGGTCGACTCTGGGTATGTATATATAAGCCAGTAATATGTATGTGAGGCGTATAATTTTGAAATAGTTGACATTTTCACTTATTTAGGTTCGGAAATTAACAACAGAAACGATTGTACTACTGAAATCCGAAAGAGAATTATTATGGCTAATAGATGTCTTAGTGGAATACAAAAATATATGATATCTCTCAAGTTTAATCAAAAGGAAAAATAAAGGTTCTATTGTATAAAAGTCTTTTAAGATCGGTATTAACTTATGCTTGTGAAACTTGGTGCATGTCTCGAAGAGATGAGAACATGATAAGTATCTACGAAAGGAAGATTTTAAGATTCATCTTTGGAGGAATTCAGGAAAATGAGACGCGGCGAAGAAGATCAAATATGTAGAGCTCTATCAATCATATAAAGAATCTGACAGTGTTTACCTCATCAAAATACAACGAATTAAATGGGCAGGTCATGTTGTCAGAATGGACAAAGACCACCCCACTAAAAGTATTCAATACCCAACCAATTGGCACACGAAGAAAGGGCAGACAAAATCTTAGATTGATTGATGGCCTAGAAAAGGATCCCTAGTTTTGAGAACTAAGAATTGGAGAATACTAGCAGGAAGAAGACTGGCCTAGAAAAGGCTTCTCGAGAAGGCCAAGACTTACCTTGGGTGGTTGAGCCATTGAGGAAGGAAGGAATACGTATGCCATATGTGTTTATGTTAACCTAATAAATAAGTATTAATAATAAAATTGGAAATTTTATATAAAGTGAACCCATCTTTTTGATCCAATACTTTAACAATAACCCTTACTCTATGATTGACGAGTGTACTCGTCATCACTCGATTTCCGTGACACAAATAGTTGTGTGCTCTCAAACGGGGACGCCACAGTTAACTGATTAATTGTATCATTAAATATCTTTCGATGAAGACTGGACACATTTTTTTTTATTGACAGACAAATCCCGAAAGAGTCGGTGGACAAATTTTCAAAAAAGAAATTAATATTCCTTTTTTATCTTTCTTAAAATATGGTTGATCCTCTAAAGAGGATAGCACATTAGTATTGTGATGGATCTATTCGTGATCCTTTCACTAATCCTCTTGGGAAATCTTTGAGCTATAATTCACGTTATTCACGTTCCTTCGGAAGAAGAAAATCGTGATATGTAAATTAAGTTAACTATATATAGTTGAAGTTTTCTAGCTAGAATAGAGAGTAAGAGAGGAGGTAAACCAGAAAATAGGCGAAATCGTTACTGACAGGTATCATTATTTAATTCTTGTGAATAATACTTATTGGGAGAAAGCTTTAAAGTGACAATTGTTCACTGAGATTAAATTGAAATCGGATTAAATCGGATGATAGATTAGGTCCTATATAAAGTAAGGATCGAGTTTAATAGTCTCCTAATCTTTCCTGTATTATTGTCGTTGTTCCACTTTGGCGGTTAGCATCGAGACATTATTTTACTGTTATTAATTGAAATTGTGTCGTTTTATTGGGTGATCAATAAATAGATTGATTGGATCATGGCAAGTGTTTCTTCTCTACCTCCCACATATCTAGGTAAAAAAGAGGTAAAAACCTCTCACAGTATGTAACCTGTTTAAACAGATAAACTCTTTGAAATCCCTTGTGTAATAAATACCAGTAACAAAAAGGAATGTGTAAAGCGATACTGCTTAAGAGGCCAAACACTGCTCAACTAATATTAGAGTCTTTAAATGCACCGTAAGTAAGTAAGAAAGAATCACTTTCTAAATGAGTATCCATTTGATTATTCATTTCTTTATTTGTCTTTTAAGTTTCAAAAAAAGGCACAAAATATTACTTAACAGTAGTAGAATAAATCCTACAGTTGATTACATAGAAAACCTAGCTATTATTTTTCTTACTTAGAAAATCGAATTATTGTTTTTCTTACTCAGAAAGTAGAAATATTATTTATCTTAAGTTTGTGGGTTCCACTCTGGCCCAAGTTGGTGGCTTTTCATGTTGCAAAAAATCGACAGCGTCCATACCGTATGATTATGCGGTATGTAGAAGATCCCTTGAGTGCATTTTTTGCTTGGGTGTTCTCGGAAAAATTAAATTCCTGGTATGGTTTCGCATCGTGAGAACTGACGTGCCTCCCTCTGGGGAGGAAACTGGGAGTCAAAATTACTTGCGGTGATTTGTATGCCACTTATATGGTGCCCCTCTAAAAAGAGATATCATCGCAGGGAATGAACTAGGTTTGCAATGTTAAAATACCAATCTGAAGCCACATAAAAACATAAAAAGCTTTTAAAAAATTTCTTAATTACACTATTTATGAATTATAAGATTTTTTGGATAAGTAAATATTATTCATCATATCCCAAAATTCGCTTAGAAAAATTCGTCCCTGTTTATTCACTAACCCCTTGACATATAATGACGTCTATGACGATATTCTAATCTTTGGCGTTTCGGAGACGTCAAAATTATCTTCGGTGGATGGCGAAAATCGTACGTGGATTTATTTTCGTTTCGAATGCTCTTATTTTTGCACTAGAAATATGCATTATCAGGGAAAGAAATAGTATGCATCACATTGCATTTTATTTGCACGCCAAGGGTGAAAAATTTACATAATTTTGTGAGGTCTGTTCTTATTTTTAGTTGTTTCATTTTGTGTAAATATGATTTTGTACTATTTTCTGTCTTATTTTTTCCAACGTGACCCCTCTCATTTCTAAAAGTTGCATAAATGTGTGAAAGTTAAATGTAAGCTGACTTTCCTAATCTAATTGTTAGCACTGAAATGGTTAATAGCGGTTTCTCACAAAGGAATAGACACCACTCAATAAAACATAACACAGTGGACTGCTAAAAGTTCTTTGTTTCACCCACACTATATGTAAACAGTTACACTCCTAAAACAAGCAGTGGCAGGAGTCGCGTCACAAGCGTCTCCTCCCCTTTCCATGTTGAGATGTTTCCATCTTGCACTTAACACTAATATAGGTGTTTTCCATCGCATTCACGAAAAAGCGTAAATGTTATGAACAGATTTCATCGATTTGATTCGATTCGTTGCTTATTGATTTCCCACTTAAAAGAAGCCACAAAGCTATTGGCGATGTACCTCGTAATTTTGAACGACAAAAAAAGCGACAAGGAAAATATCAGAGCCGACATACCGTGCTCCAAACTTACACACCATGTCAATAGAACATTGAACCTCTGTGTGTTTAATATATATAATTTCTCCACTAATCACTTCCAGTACACTGCTCGACCAAAATATTGCCAACATGAGACTCGGGTACAAGGATTTAATTTTAAATACATTGGCTTTAAATACAGGACCATTAAGACCTACAGGACCATTAAGACTTACAGGACCATTTAACATTTTATCTCGCTAAATAACAGTAAACCTTTTTTTGTTTTGGACATTTTCCTCGATTCCTGAAGCTACGCAGGTTGCACAATTTAAATGTAGATTATACTACGTGCGAGTGAAAAAACTAAACACATCAATATCATAGATTATGAAAACAATTTCTAGATAGAAGTATTTCGAATCAATGCCTCAAAATGTATTAAAATAAAGTGTTTTTGATTGTTAATCAGAAAAAAAATCAATGAAGAATGTAAAGATGAAATCTACACATGTTTAAAAAATCAAGTAAAAATGATTGATAAGCTGGGCGTCATTTCCTGAAAAAATATTTTTTAAAGGGGGGACCGAAGGGAAACAAAATGCACCGAAGAAACATTCTTATTAACAAGTAATATAAAAAAATTATAAGTCAATTCCTACTTAGATTAGCAAAGAAAATTTTTATTTTAACTACTTTTTATTAAATAGTTACAATTAATATAAGTATGCATATACATATGACAGAATCACAAGATTAAGTGGCAATTAGTTTTTATTAATTATCATTAAAGTATCGTATTGTCTTCCAAAATAATCATGTATATAAAATTTCAGCTCAATTGAGCGCTTTAAAATATATTTTATCAACGACTGAAAATTCCACCAAGATAAATAAATAGAGTATGAGTTAATAGTGGGAATTGAAAAATGAAGAATCATTCTTTACCTTTTTACATTTATTTTTTGTCTATTTTAATTGACCGTCAAGCTCATGATAAATTTGGGATGTGATATAAAATAGTGCACAATTTTAAAATTTCAGCTACAACAATCTTGCTCTTTCAGAAGTATAATAAATCAATAAATTTTAAATTAGGAGAATTTAGAAAGAAATTATTGTCTTTATATATATATATATATATATATATTTCTTTTGAAATAAGGATTAACTTTCTCAAGTTCCGTCCACAGCAATGGCTTTGTTCCAATAATTGTGTTTTAGTTGAATTTATTTTCATCAAATTTGCATTTATATTTAGGTAAGCTCTCATCATAATAATTACAAGACTTTTGGAAGCAAAAGTTTTAAAATATATTGTTTGCTTAGATTACTAATTAACCTGTACTAATCGGTGGAAGTAGATTTTGGATGAATAATTTAACTTTAAAAAAACTTCAAATTTAAAATGCATTGGTAATATTTCGTGATAATTATATTCTGAATATAACGAAGCAATTTTTTTTTTAATATTCAGTTTTCCACAAAAAATTTTTACAAAATTTATTAAGCTAAAAGCGTAGTAAAAAGTAAATCGGAGTAAAAAAAGCAGTTTTATATAAACACATTTTATGTTAAGTAACTAAGCGTGAATAAGTAATTCATTCAAATCTATATAAAAAGAAATAGATCTACATTTTTTTAGAAAGTTTAGTGTTAAGAATTCTAGTTTAAAGTAACTGCTACTTGTAGTTTATACCACAATTTCAATTCTTTTTTTTAAAGAAATTGTACTTGTGTGTGTGAAAGCTTTTTTTTTCATACTATAATATATACTCAAATACCAATTTATGAAGTTTACATACACTGCACAACACAAATAAAGTACAGTACAAAATTAAATTCAGAGAAAATTTAAACTTTTAACTAAGGAGCAAGCAAAAAAAGAAAGAAAAAAAATTAATACAAAATTTTTCATAAAAATTTTCGGAGAATTTATTTCCAAAAGTTTGCTTATCTTTCAAACAGCCATTGAAAATGTGTTTTCCTTTTAAATTTATTTCAAAAATATTTATCTCAGTTTTTTCAGTAAGTCGACACTATATCCACTAAATGCCAGTATGCTTTTAAAAAACAAATTACCGAATTTAGAATTAAAAAATATATATCAGCCATTGTCCTTTCAGCTATCGAACTGTATCCTGCCTTTTATATTATAACAACAGCATCTGTCTTTCATTTGAGTTCTGCATAAATGTATATTTCACATATATACCTTCTTTCCTAAGTAATTATGGTACTAATTTACTAAAATCCTCTATGTTTAATTTATTCCAAAGTGGGAACTGTAAGTGCTAACAAAAACGATCACTTGAATCGAAAACACGGAACTTTCTTTCAGTGGTTAACAAAATTTTACTTGCTTAAACGGAAACGAACAAAGCGTAGAACAAATCTAATTATCGGTATTTCTCGCCATCGGTGCAACGAATTGAATCGAATCGGTCCTTTTTTTCATTTAGGAAAAGAAGGGGAAGGGAATGGGGGTCTTTTTCATACATTAGGTTAGAAAATAAAACTGTTGGTTAATATCTAAAAAGCTAGGCGGATCTGATACCGTTCAACGAACATCCAATTACTTTTGAGTTCGGCGTTATTTCTTCTGCCATTTGGTTTCGATATCACGCTTCGAAAGCGCCGGATATGACAAAGCTCTAAATAAAAAAAGAAGTGAAACAGATCTTGTAAAAACAGACGACAGTTTATCACCTTTTGATTGGACGCCGCAAAAAGGTAAAATTATATTTATTTGAATGATGACACAAGGCCACGCACTGCATGTTCTTTTTTTTTTCAATTTATTAGCGATATGTCCCTTACTGCATCGATAGGAAGAAAAGCCCATTATTAACTACGTGTCGCATATGTTCGAATTCCACGTTTTCTGTTGCCAGAGTGAAATATAAAGAGCCCTTGACTAAATCGTTTGCTGTAACAGTCGGTAGTCATGGTGATGGTCCACTGACGAGGATGTTATGGTTTGCGTTCAGCGCTGCCTACCGGCAGGATTTCAATTTCAGGTTATTCTAAACGTTCTATTACATTAATTTTTTTTCTCCCTCGCATCGTATGTTTTTCCTTCCGAATAGCATGTTGGAAAAATTGAGTTATTTACTTTTAATTATGTACGCAAGTAGAGTTTTGAGATTGTCTGCCTTGTGATAGGGCTAGAATTGAAAGCTACCGATGTTTGGAGTACAGGAGGTCTGTTATTTCCTTACCGCCTTGTTCAATGGGCCGTATACTAGGGGGGGGGATTGCAAAAGATAGCAGGTGCCTTTGAGAGCGAATAAAAAAAATCCTGTAAACATAAACCGACGGGTTTGTGTGTACTATTTTCGTTTAATTTTTTGCTTTAAAAATTGAATTTATTTTTCTCTGTATGCTTATAAAAATGACTCAGAGAATGGCAGAACGTTAACGGCTTAGCAACTTTTAAAGAAAGGAATCTAGACTGGAGGAATACATTGATCATTCACAAATAAACGGCAACACCTTAAGGTATCCGACTACGTTCGGAACCGTGATTTTGCAAAAGCGTATAAATGGATAATATTTATGATATTTAATGTCACTTAGATTAGAAAACGTATATGAAATTGTTTTAAGAATAATACTACAATAAAAAATTATTTTAGTAAAATATTTTGACAAAAAATGAAAATAGAATGACCAATTTTCAAAAAATTCTCCTTTTATGAAAAATGCTTTTATTATAATAATATTTTGCCTGTGTATAGTTCAGACCATTGTACAGAGACTCAACTAGAATTTTCGAAACATATAACTTGGAAGTGGATTTATCCAAATTTTACTACAACAGAGGGGATAAATTTTAAGAAAAAAACGCCGATAATTATTTCAATTGATGATAACTCTGAAAATAATGTGAATTTTTTAAAAACCTTTGTTGAGACTCTCCGGAGAAGGCTTTAGTTTATCTAAGCAAAAAATTATTATTATAGAAGCATTTTTTATAAAAGGAGAACTTTTTGAAAAAGGTTATTCTAAGTTAATTTTTTGCCAAAATATTGTATTTAAATAAATTTTTTTTGTCAATGTCCTCAAAACAATTTTATACATGTATTCTTATCTAAGAGACACTAAATATCATGAAAATTATCCATTTATGCGCTTTTTTTTAAATCACGGTCCCGAACGTAGTCGGATACCTTAAGGCCTCTTCGGCTAATGTTAAAAAATATAACCCAAATTCGTGAATATTTTTTCAGATATAAAAGTACTCACACATTAATATTATATTCTGGCTTCACTATCCTGTAGAGAATCGTGTACCTACTCATTTTTATCCGAGTTGACACATTTTTTCTTTCATAAAATGTGTTTCGCCTTTTTTCTCTTATACCGTAATGTTGAATGAGCTATCTCGTTGCATGTTAAAAGGGAAAAAAATTATTATCTATGAAATATTTTGAAATTTTAAAAACTCTATATTATAAACAAATGTATGAGTCACAATGTCACAAATTTTTATAAAGATTGAGGCATTTTTTCTCTCGAAAATGTGCTCCGCGTTAAGTCTACTCCTGTCGTACATATGGCCAAAAGAGCCTTAAAAGGAGCTTATTTTTATTTATTTCCCAAATCTTTACTTAGCTGAAAACAAAAAACACTAGTAAAGAACATGTTAATCTTGATAATAACGCTCTTAACTCAGATAATAAGTATGTTACCTATGTAATCCAATACCTGCGGATTAACTAAGCTGATTTAATAAAGAGTGAAAAAATTGTTTTATTTATCACATTAACTAATTAATCTACAGATTTCTTAGCGAATATATCTGTACATCAAATTTTAGGCACTTGTTAAAGGGAAATCAGATCTTTACTTGAACAACAGCGAAGTTTTTTTTCATGCTTAAATAAATTTTTAAGCAACTCAATAACGCTTGCTATTACTAACCGAAAACACACAATTTTTGCTTTTTATCTCTAAAAGCAAATTTTCATGTATAATGTAGTCAGCAGACTGCAAATAAAATATACTTACAATTCTTAATACAATGTTATTTATTTATTTTTAGACAACTAAAGAATCAAGTGATATAATTAATCTAAAATTAAAAAAGTAGGAAGAAAAAAATAATAAATTAAACAGCTGATAATCAACTCATTGATTTAGATTTAGAACATATTAGTTCCCATTTACGAGTTAAAATATTTTACATTACTTTTTAGCTGATTTTTCCCTTCTAAATTTTATTTCTGCCAGTAATATAAATATAAGCTGAATACTGATGCCTTGAAACATTTTTTAACATTACTGCAGTGTTTCTCAAACTGTGGACCGCGGCCCCCTGGGGGTGCAATAAACCTACAAGCGGGGGCGTAAGCATATCGAAAATAAAAGATTAAAAAAAAATTATTTAATAGAATTAAGTAAAACAAAATACTTTCTGACATAATAAAAAAATACACATTTACACCGATATAATATATATATATATAAAGGGGTTTTTTTTTTTTCAGGTATAGAAGTTTAAGTTGGCATTACTTTCCAAGATGGCGACCGATTTAACAGCTGTCAAGTGATTTATTCTCAGTTTGGTTTGGCAATTCATCAAAACGATCAACAAGCAAGGCGTAGATTCGTCGAATGGGCCCAAAACGAGATTGCCGTTGTTCCCGATTTTCATAAGCGAATTTTGTTTAGCGATGAAGCGCACTTCTGGTTGAATGGCTACGTCAACAAACAAAACTGCCGCATTTGGAGTGAAGCTAATTCACAAGTGTATGTCGAAACACCGTTACATCCAGAAAAACTGACTGTTTGGTGCGCTTTATGGGCTGGTGGAATCCTTCTTCAAAAACGATGAAGGCCACAACGTTACAGTCAATGGTGATCGGTATAGAGCCATGATTACTAACTTTTTCATTCCTGAATTGAACAATCATGATGTCCAGGAGCTGTGGTTCCAACAAGACGGCGCAACATGTCACACAGCTCGTGCCACAATCGATTTATTGAAAGACACGTTTGGTGACCGCCTAATTTCACGTTTTGGACCTGTGAATTGGCCTCCAAGATCTTGTGATTTAACACCGCTAGACTATTTTCTGTAAAGTCATTGGTCTATGCGGATAAGCCACAAACACTTGACCATTTTGAAGACAACTTTCGCCGTGTTATTGCCGATATACGGCCACAAATGTTGGAAAAAGTCATCGAAAATTGGACGTCCAGATTGGACTACATCCGAGCCGGCCGTGACAGTCCTATGCCAGAAATCATATTTAAAATGTAATGCCACAAGATTATCTTTCCAATAAAAAAATTCATGTCAATCGAATAATACATCGTTGTTTTATTGCAATTTAAAGTTCTATACCTCTAAAAAAACACCCTTTATTAGTGCTAATTCGTAGCGCGTGTATAAAACTAATCATGAAACTCTTTTTGTACTGATTGCAACTTTAAAAGTTAACTTAAATTTTATTAAAATTTAATTATTTCTGAAAAAAATATTTAAGTGTCTGTTATCAAATTATAAGATTACATGATAATATTAGCATATTCGTTATAAAATCGAAATTGTTATAAAACAATATGATACAATTTTATGAAAGCTTTATCTAATAAGCAAAGACACACATTTTGATTGTGTTACCCATGGCTGGTTTGAAGTTACCACTGTTTAAAGAGCTATCTGAACAGGAAATAAGAAAAATTTTATTTTATAAATGTCCTGATAAATCTAAAGCAGAAAAAGCTAAGTTTACTGGGGCTAAGTTAATTAGAAAATATTATTCAAATGAGCTGAAATGATCTGAAAGGGAAAAAATTTACAGCACAGGTCAATTGAGAAATTTTTCTACTATCAACTAAAAAAATCCTTTCAAATGATGAAATTTCAATATTTTTTTAATAAAAAAAATCTTTACATGTTACTATTTGGCAGTATTAAATCAATTTTTGAATACAAAACTTCTGAAAATAAGGAAAGCACCAAAGTTATTGAACCATAACTCAGAAGAAAGACTGGAACGAGTTGAAAATATGTCACACTTTGGAACGAATTGAAACAAATCACATTTTGCGACGAAACGAAATTTAGCCTCGACGGTTCTGAGAGCTACAAACATTATTAAAATGACTTTTAGAAATAAGTCGAAAAAAATGCATGAATTGACAAAGAAGATCAGTAATGGTTGGGGAAGCTTTGAGTTGTGATAAATTGTATGAATTGCAGCTAATTTCAGGTCGTATGAACTTCGTATAATATCTAGCAAAGTTGTATGATTTGTTAATCTTTGGTTCCTTCAGTGCAGCACTGAAATTGCGGAACGCTTTTCATTTGACTAAACTGTGACCTTACAATGAGTCCCAAATCGTGTTTGGATCTCCGGTAATGAGAGCGTCAACCAAAAAGCCAAGCAGGAAGCTGAATTGTCTCAACCGGAAGTCCTCTTGACCATCAGAAGAGCATTATATCCACATACATTGACAAATGTATTGCCATAACCTAAAAGACCAAGAACTTTGGAAAGCCATGGGAAACCCTAGCCCCTGTAGTTCTTATGTCGAGGCACCTGGAGATAGCCCAGGCCATTGGCCAATTTCTTCTAATCACTGGGCATGACTTTTTGGGAGTATACCTTCACTGTCTTGCCCTGGCTGTTGGCCAGGCCAGGATGAACGGCGACCACTCGGTTTAATGCACTGGATTTGATGAATACCCGATTGAGAGACGAAAACTTCAGTCGGTACTGGGAGGCTTGGTGTCAAATGTCCAAGAAGATGACTACCATTGACTTCATAGTACAAACTTTTCTATTTATAATGGTTGCGAGTTACAGCGACGTGTATGACGAAATGACAGAGGGCTATGTACTCAGACGAGTCTCGTTTCTGTTTGTCCAACAATAGTTGTTCAGTAGCGCATACAGTAATGTTTCAGGGGGTCCGGCGTCGAAGGTTCACCTTTCTTGTATCATGCGCCTTTTGATTTTGTCGATTATGAGGAACAAAACATAGTAAAAAACTAATTATTGAATAAATAATTAGCATTAATTAATAAAATTAATCATTAATACCAAATACTTAATTAAATTTTACGTACTATATACTTAGAATTATAATCAATCGGAAAAAATAGCAAGGGCTTAGGGGGTCTGGACCCCCAGGAACCTCCCTCCTTGTGTGCGCCACTGGTTGTTGTCTATGAGTGCAGATCAAATCCACACATTTTTTAAATAAATTCGGCCACATTTATGGAATGCTGTACCAAGCCCCAACACGGCAACGTGGTATCAGGGTTGGGGACACAGCAGATGACCTCTGATTCGTATTCGATGAATTATGACGGCCCACCGATACGTGGATGATGTGCGGACATTTCGTTTCTTTCGAAGGGTAAGGGATAATGCCATTTACCTGCTTCACCTTCACACTACACTCATCCGCCAACGTGCTCCGTAAGATGTACACTCACCACTCTTCCCTGATCCCTCACCAATCAAATACATCTGGAATATGACTGGTTCCAGCTTACATAATTTTATAATCATACCATATGTTTTGTGAGTAAATATTTTTTTTGTTCTAAATATCTCATAAGATCCTTACTCTTTACTAATATCTGTAACTTTTAAATGATTTGTAATATTTTTAAAGTAGACTGTAATATTTTATTAGCAGCAGTAACATAGTTTTAAATCATTATATCAAATCGAAGTTTATAGGTTTTTTATGAGATATTTTTTAGTTAAAAATATATATATATATATATTTGGAAATTAAACTTATAGTAGATGTATGTATCTAGTTTTTATAAGTTAAAATATCTATCCCATAGATCAGGGGTGATCAACATGTCGATCATGAAGCTAATTTTTAGATCAGACGTTGAATAGACTGAATGATAAATAAAAAAACACTTTTTCGCAACTCGTATGACAAGTCGATCGCTATTCAGAATTAAAGAACAGGTGATTTACTATACAAAAAATTTAGCCAGCCCGACATAGATCCTGTTTATGAAAATAATTATTGTTTTGGAAATCCTTTTTGAGCATAAATTTATTATAATATTTACAAATGATAGGGTAATTACCTGGTACCTTATCTGTATAAAGAATGGTAATGAAATTTACGGGAAATCTTTAAACACACATATTTTTAATCCATCCTTATGCGTAACATTATAATCTTTTTCTAATTTAATCTTTCAAAATCTTTCAGATCTTTCAAAATATTATGCTTATATTCTTCAAATGCTTCGATTAGTAATTTTTTACACTAGATTTTGTAATAAACTTACTTAATTCTTATTAATCTATTATTGATGTCCTTCAGATAGTTAAAAATAATTATAGCCTGAGTCTTCTGTACTTTTGTAGATTGTTTCTCTGAAAATATTTTATTTTATAATTTTCAAATATTTTATAACTACATGTTAGTGCATGATGCACATCAATAAATTTCCTATGTCTTAAACATTTGCATTACCGCATGCTTTGAGAGATTAAACTTAATATTAGACTAATTAAATATTAAAATCAGCCTATTTTTGTCTTATATATTTAAAAGTTTATTTAATAATATTTTGACAGGAAAAAAACGATAAACTTTTATTATGAATAACATTTAATAAGCAATTAGCAACAATTAACATTATTATAAGATTTAGTAATAAATGGAAAAGTGCATTATATATTTAGTCTTAGAAGAAATAACTTTTTTAGTATTTATGTTAAGTTCATGAACTAGAAACTTGTTTTAATCTTTAATAATATGTAAAGATAAACTATCATGAATATATATTCATTATTTAAAATAGGATGAATTGTAGCTTTCTTTTAGTTAAGACCAGAAATATGCTGGATATCAAAATTTCTTTTTCATTTAAAACTATTCACTAATCATTCGTGAATAGTAACGTTTGAATTTTTTATGCCTCTACTAATTGTCTTGTTTATGGAGATTATTAATATTCACTTTCTTACCATTATAAATAAACAATTTCGTATGCAGTGACAGAGTGTGGAGGTTTTGGAGTGTGGGCCATTTTCGTTCGCAATGTGAGCTTTAAATAAGCAATGCTTTGAATTTATATCAAAATTTTTATTGTAAAAGGATTCTCTTTTTTGGCAATATTCAGTTAATGATCCAATCATTGCAGTGCATATTCTAGATGCAGTAATTTGTATTGCTTGTATTCAAGTATTGTAATAAAACTTGTTATTGGTGTATTCGAAACTTGTTATTGTTGTATTCAAAGCTTGTTATTATTGTATTTAAAGCTTGTGTATGCGGGGAAAAAAAAGGAATTTAAGCATTGAATTTTTCTTCATTAGTTAGAGTCTTAAAAGATAATATCAAAGCTGATAAGAAAGTAATAAAAATAGCAATTGTAACCTTAATTTAATAAAGTTGGACGTAAAAGAGTCAAAAGATGTTTAAAAAAAATTTCAACTCAGATTTTTATTTATACTTTCCTATAAAACATTTTTTGCAAATAAAGGGAAACTGCTGATTAACTTTTGACATTAAATAAAAAAAATTCGATTCAAACTATTTTCGAAAAAAAAAAATGTTTATAAGAACTTTTTCGGATAGCCAAGAAGACACCGCATATATATATATATATATATATATATATATATATATATATATATATATATATATATATATATATATATATATATATATATATATATATATATATATGTGTGTGTGTATATATATATATGTATATATATATAAATATATATGTATATATATATATATATATATGTATATATATATGTATATATATATATATGTATGTATATATATATGTATGTATATATATATAAATATATATGTATATATATATGTATATATATATATATATGTATGTATATATATGTATATATATATGTATATATATATGTATATATATATATCTATATATATATATATATATGTATGCATATATATAGAGAGAGAGAGAGAGAAATAATTGGAGGCTAAGATTCATTTTATTTGGATTAATTCAAAAGTTAATGTTGGTGAACTAATACTTAAAAATTGTTACTTATTGAATTTCCCAATAATGAGCAAAATAACTCAAATAAGTTCCGACTACTCTTTATATTATCTTCCAAAGTTTAATGTAAATCATGTGTGTGTGCTGATAGAGCAACTGTTCTACTGGCCGCTGCAACCGTTGTCGAAGAATATATTAACCCCTTCAGTGGTCATATTTTTTGTATTCAAAATGCTTTAAAAATAGCACTTTTTTTATTGTTTAGAATTAAATAACATACTAATTCCCGCCTTCAGCAGACAAAAAAAAAATGCCAGACGAAAAGCAGTTAAGTACAATAGACACAAACTCTGCATCATCTTTTCAAAATACTCGCCCTAAATAATACACCAAAAGAATAAAAAATAAGCGCAAATCAAAGAAAGAAAAAAAAAATCATTGCCCGTAACAGCGTACGGGCAAACCAGTTGCAGCCAACTTTCGGTAGCCTGTACGTTATACGGGCAAACAGCTTAAGGGGTTAAGGATTGGGGCAATACGCTGTTTTGTTTTAACTACAAGGAGTAAATTATAGGCGTGTACTTCTACTCATCTTTTTCATAACCTTGATATGTTACCGTAAACACTAGATTGCCCAAGGAAGTCATTTGGACTGCTTTTTAATTTTCAATAGAAAAACAATTACGCATATAATGACACAACTTCTTCGACTTTTTAAAATACATTTTTCCCCTAGTGAAGTAAATTTTTTTATTGATAATATTTACTAATAATTTGTTATATGACTGTAAATAATATGAAAAATATTAAAAATTTTAATTTTAAACAAATTTCCTTACACATTCGTTATTTTTCCCAATGCAGTCCTTTTGATTGCTTTTGGCCAATATACTAAATTTCAGTCTTTCTAGTGTTGATCACGTGATGTGTAAATAACTACTTAATATCGAGATATCCATTATCATTTTGCCACTTGAAATTTACTGTTTAACATTATGGACCTAGAACGGAAAATCAAATAATTTTTTATGAAACTTACCGTTTTCTTTTGTCAACTATTTTTTGTTAAACTTGCAGATTTCTTTATAATAATAATAACATAATTTGAAACGAACTTAATGCAAAACAAAGATTCATTCTTCTTTGACTGACAAATAACATTGGACCGCCATACAGCCTCGATTATCTTGTACACATTTCTGATTTCCGAACAGTTCTACTCTTGAATCTGGGCCATTACTTTTCTCACAGCATCTCTTGACAAAACCTAGAAGATATATTTTTCCAGCAGTTCACTATCTTTCAGAACAAACTCTCACACCGTCCCAAATTCCTTGTTGATGACAGTCTTCCTTGAACTGTGTTTACGTCGCGGTTCCGCTTCTGTGCTTCCAGAGGAGGATCTCATTCATTTGACGAACATTCCCCATTCGAATACATGGAATCTTCAGTCTAGAAAAACGAAGCTCGTTCACTCAACGTCTTCCCTCATTAAAAGCGACGAGCCTGCCCTGACAGTTACCGCTGTTTGCCACCGAAAAAGAAGCGCTTTATTCTATGATGGGTTTACATCACTGGCGCCATTCAAAGTATTTCTGGGCTACCATACGAGCATTCATTAGTATGTTTAATACTGAGAAGTACATGATATATTTTCATTGAATTAAAATACTAGATTAAGTACTTGAAAGTTTTATTTTATTAACTTTTTTGTTAATTTTAACAACGTAATTCTTGATTTTTATTCACTGAATTACTTACGCTACCCATTACCCCAAGATATGTTTCGATATAAAACGATGATTCTTAAGTACTGAGATTTATTTGTCCTTTAAATAATTGCCACTCAATAAGTTTCTGTCGAAGATATTTCCAGTTAAAATCCCTTTTATCTCACATTTTAACAAAATTTATTCCGTGGCCTTAAACGTATGTCTGTAAATTAAAATAAAACTTACTTTCAAGTTTCATACTTTGGATTTAAAAATGATACATTTTAAAGTAGTAGTGATAGATATATTAAACTAAACTCAGTGGCGCAACAACCCATGACCGCCAAGGCTTACTATGCCCATCTCAGTATTCGTGATCTTGTGCCCTGAGGTGCACGGGCAGATGTTCCGGTCAGATGGTCAGGCTGACGTGAAACTCCAGTGCTTAGTACTCAAGCTTGGTACTCATTTACCAACCCTCTAAAGGCATGATAGGCTGAGTCGATCTTGTCCAGCCCGGCAATGGTGGGGAAGCACGATACGGAACCACTCGGCCATTGGGCTAAATACACACACACACACACACACACACACATATATATATATATATATATATATATATATATATATATATATATATCTTTTATAGTTTACATATATAGTGTTACACATATAGTATTACATTTATCATATATAGTTACATCTTTTTCACACACATCTTGAACATCTTACACATTTTTGACAATCAACCAATTCAAAACCTACCAAATTTTATTGTCATCTTTCTTGGTATCTATCTTTGCTGGCTAGTTTAAAAGATAGTTCAAAAGATGCGTTTATGTAGATTCAAGTTTTTTAACTCGGTGAATAATTGCTTTTCATTAATTTCAAGACTTGATTTTCGTGGAAAAAAATCTGTGAGTAAAGAAATTTTGTTAAATTCTTTTTTGAAAAATACTTTTCTTACGTAATTGTTTTGGTATTTTTCTGCTTTAGGATTTTGGGAGAATTTATTGCAGAATAGTAATCAGTGGTTTTATCATACTCTCTGTAAGTTTTTACATACTTTGAATTTTTGTTTATTTTATTTAGTTTTTCCTACCGAGTTTCAAAGGGGGAAGGTTGGCGCCTTCAAACTTGTTTAACCCCACTTATTTGGTCCTAAGTCCGAAATTGCTTTCTGACTCGCTAGGTTCGTTTTTGTAGTTCCTTTTTTGTATTTTTCTATAATTTTGATCTTCACGTTTAGCTTTTATAGTTTTATTACGTTATTTCTTGTTATGTTCATTATCTATTATTTCTTGTTTTTGATATAATATACAATTTTTTCATATATATATATATATATATATATATATATATATATATATATATATATATCAAATATTGAAATATCAAATAAAAATATTGAACATAATACTACTGAAAGAATTTAAGATTCCTAAGTCGTAAGAAGGCATATTTTGCAGTCGTTTTGGGGAAATCACAGAGAGGTCTGTTTATTAACGTAGCTACATGAGACACCTAGATCTCATTCTCCAAACTACTACACCACGCTAACGGGAGTACTTTGAGCCTCACAGATTTCATGCACATCGGCCCGTCTACGCGTCATATCTTCAGTGGTGCTAGGGCTCAAATTCGTGAGTCCCCGGCCACGAGTTCATGACTAGAACCACTAGGCTATCACAGCCAAGTGAGATAAAAAAATATTTCATTCTTATATTATAATTTAAACTATAATATAAATATAAATTTCAATATCTATCTAGTTTCTAATTTTAAACAATGAGAAAAATTTCGTTTTTGATTTCTGTATTCTATAAAGAAAATTTTGAATGTATGCGAATGAAAAGGAAGAAAACCAATACAATACAAGAGGGACAATTCTCATAAAGTGTAAGCATTTGTCTTTATTAAATGAATTTTGCGTAAAAATTAATATTCATATCAGGAATATTAATCTTCGGAGTGGATATTACAATATTTAGTAGGAAATGTGAGGGTAATCGAATTCATAAAGAAAGCACTCTATGCTTAGTCATCAAATTATACAATCACTTACGTTAGATAAAAAATAAATACCGTATTTATTCGAATCTAAGCCACAACCCAAATCCTCAACAAGTTTTTGGGATAAATGAAAAATAGTGTAAAATGGTTTATCGATATCCAGTTTTACGAAATTAAATAAATTTAAAATCAGTACTAGAGGAACTAATTAATTAGTTATTTAACCAATTTGTTGAACTTTTAAACACATACATGAATCTCTAATTTCTCTAAATTTGCTCCATCCAATGAATGTTTTTTTTCCCTTCGATTCTAAGTCCCACTCGATTTTCAGTAAGATTAACTTTGAGAAAAAAGGGTGGCTTAGATTTGAGTAAATACATTGATATATTTTGAAATATTTAAATAAAATCTAGTCACAGTTTTCATGATTGACTTTTTTCAGATTAATTTTTTATTTTGTACTTTGTTCGCTAAGCAATCGTTAAATTGAAAGGAAATATATATAATGACCTTTAGGAGCAATTAAAAAGCAGTGTGTTAGATTTTTCCAATATATGCTCTAAAATTTTTTAAAGAAAATATTTTTTTTCAGAAATATAATTAATGAATATTTTGCTTTAGTTTGACAAACTATGTAACTAACATCGAATAATACGTATATATATATATATATATATATATATATATATATATATATATATATATATATAATATATATATATATATATATATATATATATAAGAAAGCTTTTTTTAAAAAAAGAAATCTGTATACATTGAAGCTTTGAAAATTTATAAAATATGATTGGAAATATATTGAATAATATTATTAATATTTACTTATATAGAAAATCATCCATAAAGCAGCAGAAATAATATATATTTGCTTTTAGAAAATTAATTGTTATTTATTTATAGCATTTTTTTTAAATGAAAGAAAAAAAATAATGATTCATTGAGAAGAAATTACATCTTTTTCCAGGCATTTTTACTCAAATGCTGTTTGAAAATTTAGATTAAATGATATATCATTTTTGTGCTTTCATTTTCGGCGATGCTTATTAAAAATCTTTCTCTCACACAGTAACCAATATGATTTAAAATCTTTCAAAGTTTTTTCTTAAACATGATGACTTCTAAAAAGGGAAGCTATTTTTTTTCTTTATGCTTGATTTTATCCAACGCAAAATACTTTGATATATGAATCAGCTGATTCAAAACTTCAAATTTTCAATCGCTACTAAAACACTTTCTATTCATCCATTCAAGTTCAACTGCATTTCTTAAACTTGTAGTGGAGGACACTTCAAGTTAACACAGTTTTTTTCAAATATTAATTCATAAATTAAATTTAAAAATGTATAAATAGTAACAAACAAAAATAGTAGTCCAACTGCAGATATAGAAAGGAAAATCGTTCGTAGTGTCCCTGTAGCACAATGAATATAGCGCGCGCGCGAGTTAAACTTCTTATCCAAAGGTCGTGGGTTTGAATCCAACATGGGATGGCCTAATTACTGCGAATGTGATTTATTTTTTACTATACTATTTTATTAGAATGGTTAAATTTAAGTAATGAATAAATAGTAGCAGAGAGAGAGACAAAGGTAGTAATCCAACACCATACATAGAAAGGAAAATAGGAAATTGCAAGAAAAATCGCTTTCTATTTTGTCACTTAATATTGTGATCCTTTCATATGTATATATTAATTGTTACTATTTAAAAGAATGTAACTAAAATAAAAATTTTCTTTGTTGATCTAAGTAGGAATTGACTTAATATTTTTTATATTACTTGTTTTGCTATGATAATGCTACCAAATTTTTTCAATTTTTATAATAATGTGGTACATCGCTTAATAATTAATTCAATAAAAAAATATTATGGTTATTACGATAAAGATCAATGTAATTACCTCTCACATAAGGAACATAATTGTGAGTAACACTTGATTTGACTTTTGTATAATTTTCGATCAAAATTAGATCATAATAGATAATTAAAAGCAACTTCAATATTAAGTATATTAAATTCATGTTTCGTTTGACAAATCTAATGCGTACTGTTGATTACTTTTGTTTTTTCTTATATATTTAAATGTATTGCATTGAGAAAAAAACTAGTTCCAGCTCTTAGAATGCAAACATCTCCTATCATGTTTAATGGAGCTTATAATGGTAAAGCAAGAAAAATTGAAACGGTAATCTAAAATTCGATAACGTGTTTTGAATTATATGCAAAGTATATCAGAACGAATAACGACCCAGCACATTACTATGTAGCTATCAACCTCACAATCTCCTACAATCATGCTCAGCATAAATAAAGAATATAAATGACAGGTTATAACATCCATGAAATTGTATCTACTGCGGATTGAAGAGGTAAGTTTATCTGTATTTTCGTTTTTAATGAAGTGCATTTACTCTTAAGAAATCGATATGTGTTAAGCATTGATTCAAAATCCCATCAAATGGTCACATGAGTCGAATAGAATGTCTTCATATATTTTTACTGAGAAAACCTGTTTCCTCCTGGAGACTTTTACATGTTAATGTAAACTAAAGAAAACCATGTTGTAGAAGAATGCATGATGTATATTCCGCTTGATGTAAATGAATAGATATTTTGTTATTGTCCCATACGTCAAAAATGGAAATCAAATCCATTAGGAAAATTAACATCTTACTTTTATTAGTTTCCTACTTGAGAAAAATAATCAAATATTTAATAAGGAAATTTTTGAGCTATTTAAACACTATTTGCTATTATTTTGTTATATATAATCAATAGCTATCCTTTATCTTATTATTTTTTTTAAAAAAAAATCCAATCTGAATAAGGATAAAACAAATATAAAACATTCCTTATAATGAGAATCTGCAGGCATCGCATGAAATGTTTTGGTGGCCTGAATCAGAATATGTCATCCACAATTTCAATCTGTGAAGTATATAATTATGAGAATACTGGAAGTTTTGAGAGTCGATTTCATCAAAGCTCGTTCTTTGCGTATCTTTACTCAACAAAAGAAACAAGCTTGCTAAATTCCGAAACTGTAGTTGTAATATTTAAAGAACGGTTTATTTTTTCTATAACACCCCCATAACTTCCCGTGGAGGTCAAGTTTCACAAAATCCGTTCTTAGTGGATCTCTACTCAATAAAAAAAATAAAAATGTTTGACAATTTTCAAAAGTAGGTCTAATATTTTAAAAAGGGAAATTTTTGTCTCTAACGCCTCACAACGCCTCTTGGGGTCGATTTTTACCAACCCGTTCTTAGTGGAGCTCTACTTAAAAAGACACATACGTGTCAAATCTCAAGTCTGTAGGTCTTGAAGTTAATGAGATCTCGTGATAAGTGAATGAGAGAATGAATCGCTTTTCTCCTGTATATATATATATATATATATATATATATATATATATATATATATATATATATAAAAGAAATATGTATTATATATCAAAAATAAGAAATAATAGATAAAGAACATAACAAGAAATAGCATAATAAAAATATAAAACCTTAACATGAAGAACAAAATTATAGAGAAATAAAAAAGAAACTACAAAAAAGAAGAACCTAGCGAGTCAGAAAGCAATTTCGGACTTAGGACCGAATAAGTGGGGTTAAACTAGTTTGAAGGCGCCAACCTTCCCCCTTTGCAACTCGGTAGGAAAACCAAATAAAATAAAATAAACAAAACTTCAGAGTTTGATAACTCAGAGAGTATGAAAAACCACTCATTACTATTATGTAACAAACTCTCCCAAACTCTTAATGCAGAAAAATCACAAAATAATTACATAAGAAAAGTAGAAAAATGCTAAAACAATTACATAAGAAAAGTATCTTTCAAGAAATAATTTAACAAAATTTCTTTAATCACAGAGCTTTTACGAGGAGAATCAAGCATCTTGACATTAATGAAAATCGATTATTCACCAAGTTAAAAATTTGAAAATGTATATATATATATATATATATATATATATATATATATATATAATAAAATATATATATATATATATGTATATGTATATATATATGTATATATGTATATATATGTATATATATATATACATATATATATATATATATATACATATATATATATATATACATATATATATATATATATATATATATATATATATATATATATATATATATATATATAGAAATTTGTATTATATATGAAAAACAAGAAATAATAGATAATGAACATAACAAGAAATAGCGTAATAAAAATATAAAAGCTAAACATGAAGATCAAAATTATAGAAAAATAAAAAAAAAAAACTACAAAAAGAAGAACCTAGCGAGTCAGAAAGCAATTTCGGACTTAGGACCGAATAAGTGGGGTTAAACTAATTTGAAGGCGCCAACCTTCCGCCTTTGCAACTCGGTAGGAAAAACCAAATAAAATAAAATAAACAAAAATTCAGAGTATATAAAAACTCAGAGAGTATGATAAAACCACTCACTACTATTATGTAACAAACTCTCCCAAACTCTTAATGCAGAAAAATCGCAAAACAATTACGTAAGAAAAGTAGGAAAATCCTAAATCAATTACATAAGAAAAGTATTTTTCAAAAAATAATTTAACCAAATTTCTTTACTCACAGAGCTTTTACGAAGAGAATCAAGCGTCTTGACATCAATGAAAATCAATTATTCACCAAGTTAATATATATATATTAATGGAATACGAAAATATATGAAATCGAATTTAGTCAAAAGAAAAACAAAAAAAAAAAGGTTCTATTGTATAAAAGTATTTTAAGTTCAGTATTAACTTACGCATGGGAAGCTTGGTCCATGTCTCGAACAGATGAGTTCGTGATAAGTATCTACGAAAAGAAGATTTTAAAATATATCTTTAGAGAAATTCAGGAAAATGGAACGTGGTGAAGAAGATCAAATTTGGAGCTCTATCAATCATGTAAAAAATCTGACATTGTTAACTTCATCAAGTTACAACGAATTAAATGGGCAGGTCACGTTGTCAGAATGGACGAAAATCGCACCACTAAAAATGTCTTCAATGCCCAACCAATTGGCACACGAAGGAATGGCGAGCCAAATCTTAGATGGATTGATGACCTAGAAAAAGATATCCTAATTTTGATAACTAAGAATTGGAGATCATTACCAAGAAGACGGATGGCTTGGAAAAGGCTTCTTGAGAAGGCCAAGGTCCACCCTAGGCTGTCGAGCCACTGAGGAAGGGAGAAAGAATATATAGCATCCTTTTAATTAACTCTTTTAATAATATTCCAATAATCTTTTCATTTTTTGGTTCAAAACTAACACCCTGATCTTAATCGTAATCGACTAACATTATTACATCATAAATCCCTTTTCCGCCCATTGTAACCAATCAGAGCACTTATTACAAAAATGTCACGTGGTCTTCACCGTCGGGTATAAAACCCGATGTCTCTGGAAATTCCGCCTCTCTCTCTTCTCTTTTTGTCTGCTTGCCTTCATCATGTAATCAGCCGGCTGCTGTGCATTCTGTGTTTGTCTTTGTCTGTATTTGTGCCATAATGTTTGCTTATTGTTACGTGTAATGTCGTCCCTACTTGATATCTATGTGTTTCAAGATGCAATAAACTGGATTAATGTCCCAGACTGCCTCATCTGTAGTACTGAATAGGTAACATCAACCAACATAGAAAATGTATCTAACATACAGTCATTTATACGCCATCGGCCACGCCCTAGCTTTGGTTCGCTACAATAATAACATCCACTCGCCACGTCTTACAATTATTTTTACCGCTCTCCAGAGATATTATAGAAGTATTTCATCTATACATAATGTTTTATATTAAATAAAAATAAGAAATATTTTTCATTACTTTTATAAGTATTAAAACATCATATGATAGCACAATTCATGCCGTTACTAGGAATTAAAAGTAACTAAATTAACCGTTTGCTTAAAAGTTATCTTAAAAAGAATCCCATTCCATTTACTGACAATTAACCCAACATCCCAACCTTGAACTTTACATTTCTAATGACTTGAAGTCGTTTCCAAATCTAAGATGGATATCGCACGTAACGAAGTCACAAATCATCCGCTTTCAAACATCCGTAGTATTTTAGCGAGTAACACACATGTTCACTTCATGTCTCGTTTGTCAGAAGAAAGCTTAGCATTTCCGTTCGAGTTGGAAAGAATACGTGGAATGCGTGAACTATTCTGTCGCCTTGAGTCTCCTTTTCCATATATCTTTCGCGGTTCTACGTATTTCTGGGTCATGTTTCCTGACGCTTTTGACTGCAAATTCCCCAAATGTAAAAATTCTTAGGAGATTTAGACATTTTTGTTCCCTTTTGGTGTTCCAGGAGCACAAGAATTGGATTTGAATTACAGGAGCTTGTTAATTATCTCATCTTTGCATGGGTCGTTAGGCTTGATCATTCCCACACTTCCAGTCTAAAGAGGCCCTTTCAGGAGTTTTGCCCTCGCAAATTTCCGGCGCTGGGGTGATTAAATCTTACTTTTGAAAATCGGACTATTTTTAAAAGTCTTTGAACAAATGAGATCATTCGTAGAGGGAAAAATTATCGCAGAGTTTTGCATGTGTGAGGATAACTGATACGCGTAAATTTGTCATTTTTAAATCTACCTTTTTCGAATAGTTTTATTTGTTGAGATGTAATAATGTTCATACGGTTAGAGACTTTATAAAGTATGCAACAATTTGTTACATTAGTCTTCGGTAGTATTACACAAAAGTTCTTTGAATTAAAAATAAAGTTACTATTAAAGTTTTGGGTGGATCACAATAAAATTCACAAAATTAGATATTTCCTTATTATTCGAGTTACGTATCGTTTAAATGAACTACAAATTCAAAACAATTATTGAAAACAGAATCGAACTATGTGATTTTTATGTAATATGTGGTCTGGCAGTTTTCCTGTATAAACGAACCCATTTTGTGTTAAAATTTAAAAGATATCTAAATATGGAAAAATATGTATTAAAGTCCATGAGTTTGTAGCAAATAAAACATATTCCTTATTTAAAATTTAGAATAGGTAAAAATAAAAATCCCTTTTGACACTAAAGCATAAAAAAAACGAAGAATAGAACATTTTGTAATTAGGAAACCAAAGTAAATAATTGACACACAGAAAAAAAATCACATTTTAAAATATGTTACTTCTTTCGATGTACAACACTAAATTCAAAAAGTGAACAATATTTTTTCTATCACAAAAAATTAACTAAACATAAGATACATTATTTAACGTTATGTGGACACGATTTTAACTTCATTCTTGGCATAATTGGAGAAGAAAGTAAGTCTTCAAGAAATTTTGATGTTGCCGTGACAAATTATTACTATTTTGCTGTCTTATTTGATTTCATTTACATTTTCGTCTAACTATCGAAAACTTTTGAATTACCTGAAGCTTGTGGAGAGGAAAAATATCTTTTCCTCTGAAATCTTCCCACAAATTGAAAATTGTTTTCAAACTATTTTTTAAGATTCTTAAAGTCTCCCTTTGGATTACCAAAGTCAAATAGTTCTCTCTGCTGACACATTAATTCTGAAACCTTTAATATTTTGGTTACAGTGGATTGAGAGAAAGACAGAGTTGATTGTATTAAATATTCGTAACAAAATATGGTTTTTGAAAAAGTCAAGCACTTTGGGTGTTGGGATTGAGAGTATTATTAGTAGAACCGAAAAAGCTTACAATCGTTTTTAATAGCATTTTAAACTATTTAATTGTCTAAAATTAAACTTTAAATTGTTTTTAACTTGTCAAGCGCTTTTTTTCTATGTTTCTGAAGTTTAATTAGTTCAACCAAATAATTTTTATTGTCTTATAGCAGGGATGGCGAACCTTTTTGAGACGCGAGTCAAATTTTGTTCTTATTTTTTAGTACTAGCTCGTGGGTCACTAATGCCCATTTGCACTACAGTTAAATTTAAAAAAAATTCAGTATTTAAAAAAAAACTAAACATCTTTAAAATTCAATTGTCTTAATGGGTAAAAATGGTCACTATGGAAGTATCTTTCTACAAACATAACCTTACAAAAGTGCTTTTTGTCCTAAGAAATGGCTTAAAATATGGTTATTTGCTTTGGTTTGTCAAATTTTTCAACAAACAGATGAGTAAAATTATACACTTTATTTGATATTTTACTTTATTTCAAATACTACATACTTTCGCATACATTTGTTTTTTTGTGTGTAACTTTGGAACTGTAATGATCAAACTGAAGGGCATAGACAGCATTTATAAGTTGCTTTTGTGTCAATGCCGTGCTTGTAAAACTACAAATAGGATACAAACAATCCACACAAATTAGAAAATTTAAATAAACCTTCGTAAACAAACAAGTGGGTCACCTAGCAATCGTAGGCCAGTTAAAAAGCTTGCGTGGGTCGGTGGCTGACCCGCGGGTCATAGGTTCACCATCACTGCCTTATATCATCTCATTTATATTAGAATTATTCTTAGTAATACGATTTGTATGAAATGAAAAAATGATGAACGTGAAATAATTTATTTATTTCTTAAATAAATAAATAAAATAAAAAATAATTCGAACATTTTAAGTAATGGTAAAATGTTTATTCAGGGATTGCATATACTTACTTTTGAATACTTTGAATAAGTGGAAAACGTGAACATATAAAATAGTTGATCAAATAATATAAATGTAACATATTTAAAAATTAAAATTTTGAAAAATATATTTTGGTACATAATGTTTAACATTTAATTAAATTAAAATTAATTATACTTCTTAAGATGTTGTTACTATTGAAACACATACACAAAGAATTTTTGGTTAACATTTTATTAACATTTTTGATTTAAATAGTTTTTCATATTTTATGGATAAACGAGCTGTTATATGAAGATAAGGAATAAATACACTTAAAAAGTTACTTTTACAAATGCAATTGCTGCATAAAAATATTATTTATGAAAATGTAATAGGTACAAAAAGTCAGAAAAAAGGGCAAGTAAATTGTTGAATATAATTTTGGAGAAAAAAAAATTATTAAGGGTGATCATAAAGTTACACTTGTTCATTTTGTTTCATTTATAGATATAATTACATTACGATTTTCCTGGTATGTTTATCCTCTAGATCCATACATACTATAATTTCGGATCGTTCGGTTCTGATATGTTCAGAAAATATTTCTAAAAAGCCAATTATTTCCTGTAATTAGAAGAAGAAAGGTAAGAGGGATTAGATTTTACAGGAATAATGAATTTTACATAAGACAACAGCTTGCAAATATCTCAAATTTTAATCTAACTAATTCGAAAGTACTAATATTTAATATTCTCTGACCCCCTTCATACCTCACATATTTTCCAGAGCAGCCTGTTCACCTGTGGCACAAAAAATGCCACCCACAAACCCCGAATCCCTTCTCCTATTCGTCAATTGCGTCCTCGGATCATCTCAGCCCAGCACTCATCATCATCACCATCATCATGATGGCATTCAATTCCCTTTCCACCAATCAGAAAGTCGGGCGGTAGTTTCGTGTAAATAAAAAAAAAACATTACCGTCGGCACGGGAAATTACAGGGGAGAGGTACACTGAAGGCACGAAAGTAGTTTCGGCGAGGGCGGTATTTGTCTCTAAAAGTGACAGCAACCCCTGCCAACTCTTGCTTTTCTTTCAATTATTGTAATTCCCCCTATTCTTTCTTTCGGTTCTTCTCTATCCTTAGTTGTATTAAAAAAAGAAATTCTTATTTTTTTGTTCCATTTCGAGCTCTCTCTTTTCTCTCCCTCGTTCGAATTGAGCGTTTATATCTCTTTCTTTACTTTGGTACTTTCATGGAATGGTTTACGAGAATTCTTCTGGTTTCAGAGAGTAATTTTTTTCGAGGACATAAGCCATTTGGGCTTCTTATTACGGATGTCTGCTTGCTAATAGATTGGAATGAAATACTGCTATTACTAGCAATATACGATAGATTTATTGCTACTAAATGTCTTATAATCTATTCGGTAGGTAATAATTTCAGAAAAGAAATGAAAAAAAAAAAAAAAACTTTCAATAAAGTACTTGTAAAATACTCAAATAGATTTTCTACAAAAATATCCAATTAGTTGAAAAAAAAAGTTATAGGATATTATCTATAATACCCTATGTACTACTATTATAAAGGGTGTTTTTTGAGAGGTATAGAACTTTAAATTGCAATAAAACAACGATGTATTATTCGATTGACATGAATTTTTTAATTCGAAAGCATTACATTTTTTTATTCGCATTACATTTTAAATATGATTTCTGGCATAGGACTGCCACGGCTGGCTCGGATGTAGTCCAATCTGGACGTCAATTTTCAATGACTTTTTCCAACATTTGTGGCCGTATATCGGCAATAACACGGCGAATGTTGTCTTCCAAATGGTCACGCGTTTGTGGCTTATTCGCATAGACCAATGACTTTACATAGCCCCACAGAAAATAATCTAGCGGTGTTAAATCACAAGATCTTGGAGGCCAATTCACAGGTCCAAAACGTGAAATTAGGCGGTCACCAAACGTTTCTTTCAATAAATCGATTATGACACGAGCTGTGTGACATGTTGCGCCGTCTTGTTGGAACCACAGCTCCTGAACATCATGATTGTTCAATTCAGGAATGAAAAGTTAGTAATCATGGCTCTATACCGATCACCATTGACTGTAACGTTGTGGCCTTCATCGTTTTTGAAGAAGGATACCACCAGCCCATAACGCGCACCAAACAGTCAGTTTTTCTGGATGTAACGGTGTTTCGACATACACTTGTGGATTAGCTTCACTCCAAAAGCGGCAGTTTTGTTTGTTGACGTAGCCATTCAACCAGAAGTGCGCTTCATCGCTAAACAAAATTTGCTTATGAAAATCGACCATTATTTTCGAAATAAAATTGCACAATTTGAAAGCGTTGTTCAGGCGTGAGTCTATTCATGATGACTTGCCAAACCAAACTGAGAATAAATTACTTGACAGCTGTTAAATCGGTCACCATATTGGAAAGTAATGCCAATTTAAACTTCTATACCTGAAAAAGAAACACTCTTTACTACTATTATATATTATCTATTATGTACTACTATTATATATTATCTATTATGTACTACTATGATATATTATCTATTATGTACTACTGTTATATATTACCTATTATGTACTACTATGATATATTATCTATTATGTACTACTATTATATATTATCTATTATGTACTACTATATTATTTTGATTAGGAAATAGAAGTAATTTTTATATTCAGATTTGAGTATAAGAGTGGGAAACTTGTATTATTTCTTACACCCTTTATATTTCGTTTGAGTACTTTTTTCACTTAACCTTTTAATATAAAATTTTCCTCAGATTTCCCCCCTTTTTTTAAATGAGATTTGTGATTAGTATCAAAATGTATAAAAATTATATTAAGTATCCTACTTAATTTAAATAAATAATTGAATTGCTTTTTTATTAGAAAAGGTATTAAATTTCATTAAGTGTAAATAATTAACAGAAATATTTATAAAATACAGGCTTGAGGAGAATTTTTTTAAAAAAACAAAAGGCACCAAAATAGATAATTTCTTTAAAAAAAAATAGAAATTATAACTTTGATATAACTATAATATAAATATCGAAATTAATTTTTTTTAAAAAATCTTTTCAGTTTTGTAGTAATGAATACTAAAATTATGACTAATTGTTTCTAATTATTTTTTGTATCAATGTTAACTAAGGAATTTTAAGACAAAACATTTCTTCATTTTTTTATACATAAAAGAAAGTTCAGTGTTTTAAGATACATGTCTTAGCATTCTTCCTCTGGTTTTAATGGGTTTTAAATTCTTTTCTTTATTTTTTTAAAATAAATAATTTTTTCTATTTCTTTTTTATTCTTTATTTCTGATTAGATTTTAGAATCATCAACCCATTAAACACATATTAAAAGTTCACAGAGAAAAATCAGGAAGTGTAGAGAATTTGTAAATCTAATCAAGTTGCCAGATTTGTAAACTATTAGAAGTAGAACTGTGATACCCCCTGCCTTGGGGTATCAACTCTTCATCCACACGACCTAGATTTGTAAGAATAAATGGTTGACCACTCGAACTCTCCATAATATATAAATCTAATTTATTATTGTCTCAATATATATCAATCAATGCAACACAAGTCTTATTAGAGGAATCAGATCAGGAGTGATACTACATAATTATTAATTCCAAGTGAATAGCGCATTAGATCCTACTCACTATCTTTAGGAGAAATTAACCTCCGAATCCTTATTTATAGAAGATTCCTTAACAAGCTAGGGTCCGTTCTATAATTACACCTTAATAATTAATCTCTTACCGATATCACACGGCAATCAGCACACAAGCTTTATGTCTTCCTCTTGTATATATTCTATTCTTTTACTATTAATCTTCTCTCTCTCTCTCTCTCTATATATATATATATATTATAATAAAATAAAAGTGAATAAGTACTAGAACCTACAGTGCTAAAGAAGTAAGAAATTGGAATTCAGCACACACAACAAATGTAGATACAAAAAGTCATTGGACTAAACCGGAGACCTATTATGATTTCTAAAGCTGTCGCTGAATTAGGCCAGCGAATTAGGGTTAAGCAATGCTTTGTGGATCCAACCTTCTCCGTACAGCAGAAATTTTTGACATAATAGGGGAAAAAAACAAGTTGAAAAGTTAAGCCTAATACAACACGTGGATGTAGAACCTAATAAAATCGTAGAAAGAAATTGAGAAAAGAGAACAATAATGAATCTAACAAGGAGAGGAATAATAATAAAAAAATTTTTATAGAAAATATTAGGAAAAACTTACTTGTAAAACAAAAATCCTGAAATGAAAAATACAACCTACTGCTATGAGATCCTACGTGAAATGGCGAAAAAGATTTAAACGCCAGGGCAGGAAGGAAAAAACCGTGGCGCCATCTGGATAGTTATTTTGCAATTAAACTAACCACAAAGATAAATAATTAATTAAACAAAACATAAGAAGTTTTAATTTTATATATTATTATTATTATTATTATTATTATTATTATCCGACTTTATCCAGCTCCTATTCAACTTTCCGACTTCTAGCCGACTCCCTCGCGAATGCTAAAGCTCCCTTATATATCTATTCACTAATCTGAATATCGCGGTTTCTTCTTTAGACGGTTGCATTGAAATGCCATTCTGGCCCCAAAGATTCCCCATGAGGATTAGTAAGAAGACGTGATAAAACCCCGTCACAGAACCATATTCTAATAAAAGAAAATTGTTAACTTCTATTTTTTCAACTTCTCTAATGTTTCAGTGAATGCTAACGTTATTAGACCATTGCTTCTCAAACTTTCAATATTTGCGACTCAATATTCAATCATAATTTTCTTCTTAGCCCCTCCCCCTCCTTCCATACAATAACAATGAATTAAATTCAATAATACTATACTTTGACGCTAAAACTACAATACGACTTTAAATATTGTTAAATTAATCATAAAATACATTGTGTGCAATACTGATACATTTATAAGTGTACTATATCAGAGTAAATGTGTGTTTTATTTCTTTATTATGCCAGAATGTACTTGGTTTGTGCTTTAGATTGTTTTTCTTAAACTTTTTAAAATAATCTTTTGTTTTCGGCTTTTCATATGCTCCTGCCCCCCTAGAGGGGTGCGCCCCACAGTTTGAGAAACGTTGCATTTGGTAATTATTAATTTTAAATTGCAAGGAGTAAAGATTCCTTATATTTATGGTGAATACATAATGAAAACTACTGCAACTTCCTTAAATAATTGGTTAAAAATATAAACGAATTAAGAGTTAAAATATCCTTGTATCATTTTCTATTGAATACCTCACAAAAATTATAAAACTTTGCGTAACCAATATTAGAATTTAGTACAAACCACAGATTTATTACTTCTCTAATTATTTTAGCGGTATGATGAGGGAAGCTGTCTTCCCAATCATATACATAATATACGTTGTCTCACATAAATATCGTTGCAAAAAGAACCAGTTTGTTTTACTGACAAACGATTGGCATTGTAAGAACATGAAACTATATTAAGAAAGATTCTTCTTCCCACATATTGAGTAATGGTACATAAATAATACTTGATATCATAAACAATCATAAATTAAGGCATTTATATTACCAAAAAAATTACGTATAAAAATGCATTTTCTCGGAAAACTGGAATGAAGAGTATTATTGCTGATGTTGAACAAAAAGATTTTTAATTGCTTTATAATGCAATACCTTAAGATATGCTTATTATATTTTGATCATAGATGCAGCAAAAAATACTTTAATTTATTGTAAACAATTATAAGTGAAAAGATGCGAAATCTAATTTGTTGTTAATAATCACAAAGATATTGACTCATTTTTTTTATCCGAAAATACACATATTTCGAAATTCTTCCAAGAACAATTAATATACGCTCCTCAGAACAAAAGCATTAATTCTCATTATTAAGAATCTTTTTTTGTTTTTAACTTTCTATTATATTTGGCTTCTTTAAATAATTAGACAAATATCATTATGCAAAATTAATAATACGTTCATCATTAAAGTTAGAAACAAAATACATCTCTAATGAAATAATGATAAAATTACAAATTTATCATAATTAAATAATTTTGAAGTTTTCAACATATTACTAATCAAGAAAAAAATGTTTATTTTTTTTATTCAAGTACAAAAATATAAATAAGCAGGTCATTATAACAAAAATAATAATTGTTATTCATGCTAGTTTTAAAATGGATGGTCTTAGATTTACGTATGCGGATTATTTACTAGTTTAGATATCTTACTTTCTCTATCACTGTCCAACTATAACTAAATATCTTTAACTGTCATTGTGTTACTTGTTTCAAATATGACTTGATTAATAAAGTATTTACCGTAAAATCCGGCGCATAACGCGCCCTTTGAACACAAAAAATAAGACCGAAACTTAAGGGTGCGCGTTATACGCCTGGTATAAAAATGATAGTTTGTAAAATAGCAGAAAATATGAACATAAAAAAACTTTTCTTCTACATTTATCGAAACACTGTTTATTTAAAAGAAACGACTTGCCTTACAAACTAAAAGAGTTGTAGTTCTAGAAGCATACTATTTTTTCAAAAGTTTGGGATCGCCTCAAACTCCACAAATGAACTCGTGGCAATTAGAGGGCCCTTATATTGTATCAACAAAACCTCCATGTTATTGATTCTACAGAAGGATTAGTAATCTTCTCAGATTCTCTAAATCAGCTATAGAAGCCATAAGAAACGGAGAGACCAACATCTCCTGTGATATTATTACCCTTCTAGAACAGCTGCACAACAAAAGAAAATCCTGTATCCTGCAATGGATACCAGCACATGTCAACATTGAGGGTAATGAATGTGCCGATATATAGCCTCGCCAAAGAAGCTAGAGACATCGAACATAAGTGCACCACCAACACACTTGATGATGCTAACGCAGTAGCCAAACATAGAATTATGAATCACACTTTCAAAAAACCCCTAGTTACGGAATTTGACTGTCCCCGAATTATAACATCCACAATTGCCAGATTGAGAACTGAACACCTTAAGGGCATGAAGATTCACCCAGACAAGACAAGATCGTATGTTCAATGCAAACACTGCCCAGATCTTCAACTGACGCCCAATCACATCTTGGAATGCCCAACCGTCGCAACAAAGTTACTAAAAATGGGAATGGTCCCTCTGAGAGACTCTTTGCGGGAACTCCTGTACAGCCCTGATGCTCCCAGAATAGCAGAGGCAGTGATCAAGACTTTCGACGGAATTTAGTGATATCTACTGCATTTATTCATGCACACGAGAACAACAACAACAAAAGTTTGGGATAATACCTCGAATAAATGATTTCAAAACATAAAAGCAAATGTATACTAATATTTCAGAGATTTCTTCGTTAAAAAGGGGTGCGCGTTATACGGCGAATATACCTAAAAATTAAAAATTGCATCTTGAAAGTATAGGTGCGCGTTATTATATATATATATATATATATATATATATATATATATATATATATATGCTGGATTTTACGGTACTTCAATTTAATACCATATTTTTCCTATATCCTTTTTTTAAAATAATATAATTGAAGTGATTTGTAACCTTCTGAGTATTTTGTTTAATTGTTAATAAAACATGCAAAACTGCGAGAAACTCAAAAGAGAAATAAATGGCCCACGAAAGGGTTAAAAAGAATAATAGGGAGAATACAAATAACCAACTAGTAGCATGGAAATTGAGGGAAAAACCGGATTTTTTGAATCATGCCTGTTGATGTAATTAATATATTAAAATAGAAATAAGTGCACTTGAATTTAAAGTCTTTTAAATTTACATTCTAATCCAGGATAACACGAAAATATTTTTTAATAAGGGAAATCAATGCGCGAATGATATGTAACAAGTTTATTTAACATTAAATTTCAGTATTACATAATATTTTTACGAAACTTATTGAGAAAATTTCAAATATGTCATGATAAAGATATTTCTTGTTGCAGATTCATCTAAACATAAAGATTCAAAAAAAAAATTCTTGTAAATTAGTAATAATTGATCAAAAAATATTTATCTTAGAGTAGAAACAATCTGAAAGTAAATTCAAAATGCGGATACTTTATGTTATGCTACGCAGGTACTATATGGGTGGTCTTTTGAAATCTAGTTTTTAGTGTTTTAAATCTTCAGCATTTTTTTCTGTGCTCTCATTTTTCTCGTCTTCTACAGGTAGATGCAATCACCGCAACGAGTGATTTTTCCTTAAACCTGGTGATTTCTCTCTGTATATTTAAACAATGAAAACAATTCAAGTCGAATTCTAAAATATTTTTTTAACTTTTTAAAATGAATGAACTAAAACTTTGTTCTGGTACTATGTGAAAATGCTGATAAAGAAAAATGGTTCTTAAAAATCATCTTTTTGACATTTTCTTTTAATAGTTTTGATCGATTGAATGAAAATTTAGTTATAAAACTATCATCTTCAGTAATAGAATCTTGAAATTTGTTTTCGCATTCTCTTACTCAATGTAAGTAATTGATCAATCAATCAATCTTTTTTAACCGTGGAAAAAATAGTTTTGTGTAATATTTATTTAAATGTGTATTTGTTTTTAAATTCACTGTTTCGTTATGACATTCATATCAGATAGCTGAAATTACATGATATTTTAACTAGGCAATATAATGGTGCTTTTATAATAGAGTTATTGAAAAATATCTCTGCAATACAAGTGAATCTCTGTGGGATTTTTTTTAAAGTTTGTTTTAATTATTAAAAATAATATCAGAATAAAAGCAATAAATTTCTTCCTTTTGAATTAATATCCTACAAGATAAATAAAAAAAATTGCTTGTGAGCTGTGATTATAACTACTTATTTGTAAAACAAATATAAAAAATATTTTTAAATTAAAACAAAAATAATTTTAATTTTTAATTCGAAACAAATTGGTGTTTTATAAACAATTGTAAACTTTTTTTGCCAAATAAATCAATAGATTGAATAATGAAGCTTTATTATATCCCTAAAAATAAATATTTATTATTATTTATATTCCAAATAAGGACTATCAGAGTTCATTCATGTCCTATAATTAAAAAGATAATTATAGTCTACCTATTAAATTTAATATTGAAAACTCTTTTCTACAAATAACTATGCTTTCCAAATTATTTTAATTTTATAAATTATTTAATAACTGCGCTCAAAAGTGTCGAAATAATCCATAAAGAATTCAAGTCTGATTTAGATAGATAATTTTTATTTTCTTCTCATTTAGAAGCAAAAATTCTTGTCAAAAGTTATCTAAGGAAAACAGCACTCATACTCAGACAGATGATTAGCAGGTTGGCCTGTCAGGACGTTTCTCAAATGCATTCCCATAGAGATGAAAACAACTTCTAATGAATTATGATGAACTATTTTCTTAGTTTTCGGTTAATATTTTAATGCAGTATCTTCGACTTAGTATGATTAATGTTGAACAATTATAACGAATGTTAAATTTTCATTATTATTTGGAATTATTATCATTATTTTTCAGTAGATTTAGAAAAAAAGAACACAAATCCTTAGAATAATGGTTATATGAGAAAAGGCAAAATAAGTTGCTATAAATCATTCATGTTCTGTTTCTTCTGAAACTACAGTCGGACCTCTATTTAACGAAGTCGCTAAATCCCGAAAAAAAGTTCGTTATGTGGAAAATTCGTTAAATAGAGATTGTTGTTTTAATGTTCTAGGGAAACCGCATAAAATAAATTTTAAATTCATAAATACTACTTATTGTAAAAAAGTAATTATTCACATTCTTTTTGTAAATTAATATCTGTTATATATAATTTTATAAATCTTACCCATCAAAAAGAAATTCACAAGGAAAACAAAACAAAAAAAATCATTGTCCAGGAATATGTTGTATCTTCAACTTTAAAAAATAATTTATATTAAAATTAATGAATTTTAATGACATTTTCAGGCTTTTACAAGTTATTTTAAGCATACATTATTTTATAAGCAATAATTTTAAGCATACATGGCCACATGCGTCCTTTAATTTATAAAATCTGTTAATTTGTTTGGAGTTTTTATTTGAAAATTACGGCAATTTTATTGCTCTAGGTGAGTTAGACACAGGGACATCTTAAGACTTCTTGAGGCCTGGGCTAATACTCAAAAACAAGCCCTGGACCACTGGCTTACCTTATTACTTAAGCCTGGACCTCTGGTAGTTCTAAGAGGGCTCTGTATCAAAAATTCCTTGGGGGCTCTTGCTAGGGACTCCCTAATATCTTACGTTTTCTTACTTACACATGTTGGGGCTCCGTATCATTGATACAGCTGTTACGTGGTTTTTACACCCCTGGCCTGAACCCCACATATGACCCTTACATTACAGTATATAGCATACGTTGTCAAATACTCGTACAAACAATAACCTGAAACAAATAAATGTACATGACTTACAATAGCCCAAACCGGTTTGACCGACTACCACCTTTTGACTGAAGGAGTAATGATGGTGCATGGCGATAGGCCTAAGCCTATACATGGACGACGGTCTTCACGTGTAGCCAGTTAACATATCATTCGAAATTCCCAGTTTTTCAGAGATTACAACCGGATAAAACATTTGACCGTTGAAATTATTCGAATCATTATCTTATTAAGGCTAAGTCGAGAACGAGACGAGGCCCCCATTGTGGTCGAGACCCAGGGCCCGGGCCCAGTTGGCCCATGCCTTAAGACGTCCCTGAACCTGGTAAAACCAGTTCAAGGTTATTGATAACCGTAAAATATGTTAAAAGAGAGAATATTCTGAAATGTCTAGAAATATTTTTAAAATAGGGAGAAAAAAATCGAATCACAAGAGAAAAAGTTCGTTAAATAGAGAATGCACTTCTCTATTTGGGGTTTATTTTATGAAGAAAATAATAAAATGTTCTTGGTTTCAGGAAAAGTTCGCTAATTAGAGGCCCATAAAATGGAGATCCGACTGTTTTACTTCAAAAAAATAAACAATAAACAAAAGCAAACAACAACAATATTCTATAACAGATTCCCAAAATGTGTATATATTCGGAGATTTCTAAAGTATGTACCTAAACGAAACCGCAATCTAGTAAGCTTTTACAAACTTACTTTTCCAATCTGCAGTTACTATTTAAGCGCTAAATCATCGTGTCATCTATTTATATGCACATTTAACAAAAACCCACGCATTGAGCGCTAACAATGGTATTTTAATGACTGCTCGACAGAGTGTGTGTCTCTTACACCTCTCAGGTGAGACTCATCTCATCAATCTTCGACGCAGTCTGACAGTCCTCAAAGCTTCCAACTCGCTTCGCCCAATCGTTGACAACTGGCGAAATTCTCAAGACAAACTACCTTTTTGATAAGCTTCTAAAAGAGCCTTTTGTGCTGCCTGCGCACAGGTAAGACCTGGCTCTCGTTGACAAAAAAAGACCTTGTTTCTTGAAGGTTTTAAGACCGATTATGCTGCTGTTTTGCTTCGGTTTCTGTCTGTGAAATCTTAAATTAACTCTTCTCAACCCTGAAGTAGAATGAAAATAAAATTAGAATTACTTAGTCAACAGTGTAAGTACTGTCTTCTATGTCAGCTGGAATTTACTCATAGATGTCCGCAAAATGAGTCGATGATCAGTGGATGTGCTTTTTAATTGAGCATTCGTTTCTTTCTGTTCTTAAATAGTTTTCATCGATAGAAATGTGGGGTTTTGAAGCGACATATGAAGAATCAATTCAATTCCTTCAACTGTTCGAATATGTAGGATTGTATGCGAGGTCTAATAGTAATTTGCGAATAATTCATTTCTTATTGTCAAAATAATATGAGATTCTCAAAGTGGGAACTTTGAGGCGTTAAAAGTAATTAACGCTTGAACCAACAAAGCTTTAATTTCAAAATTACAAAACATGTTTTTATAATTGAAACCCATCATTAATTTGTTGTGTTTGAATAATTGTTTACTCTTAAAAATTTAACATGTAAACATCTATGCATTAGAAAGTATACAAATAAAACAACAATAAATTAGTCGTATGTAATCCATAAATTTCCTTCCTGTGTTCATTTGAACAGATTTGTAAGGGTCCAACAAACTGTTTATAATACTGTATAATTTTATTGATATATATTTGCAGTAATATATATTTATAAAAATTACGTAAGTATTATATAAATATATTTATGGTGCTTTTCCCTTCAAATGGTAACAAACACTTTTTACTTTTAACCCTATGTTTCAAAGAATTGCGTTTTTTAAAGTGTTTTGAAACATTCCTAAGAATTATATATATGTTTACTTCTAAATTATTTCCAAAATATTCTAAGCAAAAGAATAATCTTCATTTAACAGTTAACTTAAATTACGGAACAATAGTTTTTCACATCTACTTTATCAGACTATTTATTCATATTTCCAGTATGAAATTAAAGAAAATAAATAAATAACCTATATATAGATTACGTCTTCACTAACAATAAAGTAAGTAAATACTTTGAAATAATTTTCGTATATTATTGATCCACTCCTGATATCTATTGTTTATGTTAATCAATAATTACTTTAATCCATTTCAATTTTATGGAAAATGTGTTATTTTTATTCCCTTTTGTTTCTTTCTTTCACAATGAATGAAATATTAAATTTATTTACTTTACTTCCTTCTTTTGTACAATTCCAATACTATCGAATATCTGTTGCGATTTTTAAGTACATGTTTATTTCTGAACAATTTAAAACATAAGCAGGAATTTTTAATATAAGATTTAAGGTATTTTTAAGGACAAGAGGCATGTTGTGAAACCTGTTAAAATTATTTCTATTATTAGAAAATTGTAATCAAATTAATGATATTTGAATAAAAACTTATATTGTAGATCAGTGGTGCACACAGGAATTTTTCAAGGGGGGGGTCCGGGGTCGAAAGTTCACCATTCTTGTATCCTGCTCCTTTTGATTTTGTCAATTTTCGGGAACAAAACACAGTAAAAACTAGTTTTTGAATAAATAATTAGCATTAATTAATAAAATTAATCATTAATAGAAAGTAATTAATTACATTTTACGTACTATATACTTAGAATTATAATCAATCGGAAAAAAATCAAGGGCTTTGGGGTCCAGACCCCCAGGACCTCCCTTGTGTGCGCCACTGTTGTAGATTCCCTTGGCTGATATACTATTCCACATAAAAAAAAATCAAATTGCATGCACAATAGACAGAACTTTCCCATTTAATCTTTAACTATTTGACAACAGGAGAATTGAAAATAAGAGTTTTATTTGATTACTTGCATTAAATTAAGATAGTAAAATGCTGTACTGAAAATGTGGATTAGGTTTTAAAAAAAATTTTCAAGCAAAATTTGTAATATTCATCTCACTGAAAAAACATCAGCTCTTATAACATGTATTTGTAACGTTTTTAGCAATATTTTAAATATTTGCCTACTTTTTTCAACAATATGAAAAAATAATTATAAACCCAGATTTTCATGATTTATATGAAAAAATAAACCCGAGTAGAATGCTCTCATCTATTTTCATCTTAAATGAAAATGAATCCGTAAATATAAAAGTTAAACAAATAAATAAAAAACAAAAAATAAAGCTCTATTTATATAATACGTTTGTCTCTCTCTCTCTGTTAAACATACAAATATTATATTAAAGTAAAATAAAACATAGTTTTATTTTACTAGTTTTAGTTTAAGAAATACAAAAGGCAATCTAAATGATTATAAAAATACAATTATCCCATCCATGCATGTATAGTAGTGTTGATTAAAGAATTACATTTAATAATTATTTGATAATATGAAAACAAAATATTTTTCTTAAATGCCATAATAATGAATTTCCATTACTAAATAAATTTTCATTTAATGGAAAGAATACCGAAAAGATTCATTGCTATGGCTAAAAATACACATAATATAATTTATGCAATAGAATTTGTTTCTTTTCTTATTAAACATGCAATTGCTAATAGTTTTTTTTATTAAAATCTTAATAATAGTGAATTTGTCCCACATCAGTAACCACAATTTGCTATAATATCCAAACAAAGAAATACTATTTAATCCCATACAAATGATGCCATATATACTCAGTTTATATAGACTTCAAACCCTGACCAAAGAAAAAAAAATTAAAAGGAAGAAAAAAATGTGGATTCTAGAAAATGCGAAGAGGTTTAATCACTTGCTCTCTTGATAAATTTCCTTCCCTAAAAGACTCCCAACAAGTCTTTTGTAAGCAACGAACGTTCTTGTGATTCAGTACTCAACAATGGAACCCCAACGTGAGGGTTAACAAAAATACATAAAATTTAAATAATAAAAAAATTATACTCATGAATCATAATACAACGCTTGACTTGCAGAACACTTTCCACCTTCCTCTTTCTACTT